>VZTO01013152.1:36347-162961 GCA_013400615.1 Syrrhaptes paradoxus | reverse complement strand
GTTTCTGTAAAAGCTTTAGAATGTCTGCATGTAAAGAAATATAATCCTCAGAGGCACAAGTCTGTATTTGCAGGAAGTGTATTCATGTAGTCAGGATGTAGCTTAAAGACAGCTCATCAATTCTAACTGAAAGTAACCCAAGGACACATTTTTGGTGGGTCTCTGATTGCCAGAAGTGCTGACACATAATGAACTTATTTGATGTGTAAAAAATGTGAATTAAGGGAAATGTAGATAAATCATAAGATAGTCGTTCACATTACCCAGAGGCAGAGATACCACCTGGAATGAAAAAATAATTAGTAAGCAACAATTTTATTCCTGCTTGAATGTTTGCTTAGATAAGGCAAAGTGAATGGATGCCCTCTGAAACAAAGAAAAAGTGTTAATTAGATGCAAGATCAAAACAACTTTTTTAGAATTCTAATTTATGAAACCAAGCAAGCTGCCTGCAGAAGAGGAGGAGTTTAAGAGGAGAATAAAATGTTTGTAAACTAGTGAATACTGAACATAGTTATGTAAGAATACCGGAAAGTGGAAATAAAAAGATGAAACAATACCTAATATGAGATCTTTCTCAAGGTTCAGGGCTGTGACATGTCAGATATCTCACAGACCATCTGCTTTCTTAAATCTATGTAATTTGCTATGAGCAACGGCAAAATGCCCACAACTACATTTTATGAGGGTTAGTAACTGCTTGCAAAGGAGCAGCAGCATGAAGTTTTATTCTAATTATTTTTCATTAGAATTGAATTACTGAAGATATGTGCATTCACCAGCAAGATCTTTATGAGCCATAGCTCAGGGAACTTCTGATTCAAAATACCAATCATTAATTAAGAAAAGGAGCTGAACAGAACAAGGTAGCACTTGTCAAATGATTTCTCAGGGACTTGGTTTCTCAGATACCTTTGATCAAATACTGTATACACCCCCGTCATGTTTTTTTCAGTATACTTATTTTCACTAACAATCCTGCTACTTCTGAAAACACGTAAGCTAGATGTTGGTTCAAATATATACTACATTTCAACAGTTAGAGTTCATTTATTCCTGATGTTTATAATTAGAAGACTCATTTCAGCTATGCATATACACATCATGTATTCTAGATTACCCTGGTAAATACTTAGTCTATGATTCTCTACTTTGACCAACTAAACCTGCTTTAAATATAAGCCAACTTGAAACTGAACCAATAATTCTCATTTAGGAAAAACTCATTGAGGGGTTCACAGACCAAAATAAATCTATGTTAAGTATTGTTCAGACCTTAAGAAAGTTAAGTAAAGCCATTCAGTCTTGATTTTTGGTATGAGTCTCTTCCTGAAAGAGACTGGAAACAGGTCAACTATGGTTATGACTAGAACAAAGAAAATTTTAAAAATCCTAAAGTAGCTGAGAATTTCTAACTAGGACCTTAGTAGGCCTTGCATGGTTTGTAGATGGCAGCTGTACTGAATACAAAACGCTCATTGAGTACTAAGCAGACACAAATTGGTAAGACTGAGTTAATATCTCTTGCATGCAAAACTATGAAAATAGCTTATCTGATTACTAATTCACTAAGAGAAGTGAAATTCAGAAAACATACAGAAAACTGCACTATTCTGGCTTCATTTTTGCTACATTGTTTTATGAGTTGAGGGTCTCTTGAAACAATCTATCAGTATCTCCCCTCAGGAAGCAACACAGTGTGACACAGGTAACTAACCACACACTTGCAGTGTCTTTCCAGGACTCAAGGGTATCCAAAACACAACAGTTATGAGCAAGGAACTACATGAGATCGACCTTCTGGTGAGGCAGCTGAAATGTGATCAGTTACTGGAACTGGTCAAATGGTACTAGAACTTTAGTTTAGGAATATGAATCATTCCTTCAGAATCTGACGTCACAGAAAATCAAGCAAAATAAATCAAACAATAGCTGCCTCTGAAATTATCTTCCTTCCTAATCAGGATCATACATGGCACCAATATTGTACTAAAAAATTCATTCCATGGTCCAGAAGTGGTAACAGATACCAATAAAGACCCTTTAGAGGACCTCACCTACATAAATGACACATATTTTACCCTGACTTATTCCATAACATCCCTTAGCATCCCCATACTTCCCATAGGCAGATACCATGAAATAGAAATACAAACAACTGACAACTCAACAAGCAATCCCCTAATTTTCAATTTTTCTTGTATGGAAAAGAGGAACCAAGAAGACCTTGAACACAGCTACTAAACAGGACTAGTTCACATAGATTTCAGTTCTAGATGATTCAGTACATGGCCCATTCCTAACCTTCATAATGTCTCTGATAAAATTTAACATATTCAAGTTATTTGACTGAATGGAAAGGAACGTTCTGACAATACATAAAATAAAGATGACGTTGGTAGTGTTAAATCTGAAATAATGTGTTCAGATACTTTACTGCTGAGGGCCATATAAGCAGGCAGATAGATCTACAATACTCGTTTCTCAATTTTTATTATTCCCTTGGCTCAAAAAAGTTACCTACTTCTTCTCTTCCTTTTGAGCACTGAGAGTTAGCAATCTCTAACACTTAACGGATTTTGACTTTTTCAAGACATGTAAGCACAGCAAGGAGCCACATAAAACACTTTACATTTCTGAAAAAAAATGCTTCAAGAATCACTTAGGAGTTCACAAGAATTAGCAGAAGTGAGAGAGCTTAATTCAATCAAGAGAAGTGGGCTCCTAAATTAAGTGCAGGTTTCAATTTCTCCTATTTCCCTTCATCTTTGAAATTACTGGGAGTCTGTTCCTGTATGTGAACAGGTTAGAAATAATTGCTTGGAACCCATACCTGTGGAGGAACTAACAAATGTGACATGGTCATTTTGAGTTATGCTATCTACCATGGAGAAGACATTATCCAAAAAAGTTTCAGGGCATAGCTGGCTGCCTTATTTCATGATGGACCATTTTCTATGAAAAAAAGTGCAGTTTCACTGAAAAAACACCTTCAATAAAATAAGCTTTTAGATTACACTTTCAGTGAAAAAATTAAAATATTTTGTATGAGGCATGACAAAATGGTTTATTTTGATAGCATGCTAATAGTCTTATATATGTATAATTCAATAGTTTTTATTTTAAGATCATCAATGGTGCAAGCAATAAAATTAACAGTAACACAAGTTATTCTTTCTCTAGCTTCAACAAAATGCGTACAGGTAAAGGAAGATAGACATGAAAGGTTTTGAAGACTGCAGGAAGGAGAGAGTGGCCTGTCCAGATGTTTCCAACAGTGAAACCAGAAAAATCCATAACTTCCAATGAAGATTTCCAGCTCTTTCTCCCATAAGAAACTTGACTAAGAAATCAGTTGATTTTTATGGGATTGTACATAAACTGGTATGTACGGATGGAAAAGAGTAATCAAAGTTACAAACAATCAATACCAACTCTTGTACAAAACCTGAATGCAAAATTTAAACATTTGAAATGCTTTCTCTTAAAGAAATCTTTTTAAAAAAAATTTAAAACCCTGCAATTTGAGCTCAAAACACACTCCTAGTAAGTCAGAAAGTTTCTTGTCAATAAGATGAGTAAGAATGTTGTTTTCAAATTGTCTCAATACATTTTGCAAATTAATGCTATGTTTTACTTGCACAGCAAATTGAAAGTGATCTTGCTGTGGATTAATAAATCCATTCTAGTAATAATATAATCACTAGGAATAATGAAGACACTAAAAAAAGGGGCAATGTGTCACTTAGTACCTCAGTGCAAACACACTGAAGACCTAACATTCCCATTTGGGTCACAAAGCCATGCTGAAGTTGTTTCAAGTTGTTGCTTCTGCTTTCTGATAGCTGCATGGCAAGTAGCAGTGATACCCATCCAACTGTCATTCTATCACTTCTCTACTTAAAAACATAAACAAATCCTACAGCTTTGCTTTGATAGTACTCAGTTCAGAGAACACGCAGAAAGAGGAAAAATGTTTGGTTGTGAACTGTCCTCAAAATATGTCTTCACAGTGTGGAGTAGCTTTTATATCCTCTGAGTACCTAAGAGCACTAGGCAAGCTGAAGACCCCATCGTGCAATCCCAGAGAAAAATAGCTAACTCCTGTTAAAAGGTGAGTACCAACTTCAGCAACTACAGTGTAAAATGAGTATACCTACATTACACACCAATGCAGTGACTGACCACAGCAATGTCAGGATTCAGCAAGTCCATTTATGTAGTTGAGAAACAGGTTAAAAAGCTGTAGCTTCTTACAATAATGTAGACTGACTTATTTCACCTACACTGAAACACTTTTCTCCCTGGTACACAACCTGGAACCCCAGTTACAAGGTTATTTTTCCTCCCATTGCCCACTGTGAAGGAACACAAGCCAACTCTTTACTCTGTATTCTTTACTTCATAAAAAATGTCTTTTTGTTTGTTTTTAATGACTGCTAGGAGCTAATTAGATACATTCATGCATCCCCTGACACATATACACAAACCCTGTTTTTCTTGTTTCTTTTTCTTAAATAGAAGTTCTGAAAACTCCAAAGAATCCAACTTTGTGCAAAGATGCCACTGCAACAGGGACTAGCAGGTATGAAAGTGCTGAATTGAGTTCCTTACAAACACTGGCAACATGCCAGACTTCTGTACCTGTCTCCATGGCCTTTCTGATAACTACAACAGGCTAATAAATTATACTGGAACAGTTGCACAGTCGGCTTCAGGGAGAGATGGATAGAACTTTTTAAGCAATAGCAAATTAATCAAAAAGTTCAGCTTCAGGAGGACTGAGCCTTTTTGTGAATTCAGCTTTAATATATAGAGACTAAGGTTTTGAAGATACAGAAACATTTCACTTTGGTTTAGAAAACCAAAATGTACGTTATTAGTCTGTTTCAAACACCATTACAGAAAAAGACTTTTTCTGAAGAGCTAACATTAAAGACTCAAACTTCCTTAAATATTATTTCAAACAGTAAAATATCTTCATTTGAGGGAAAACCACCCCACCTTTCCTACCGCAATTTTAAATAGTTCCCTTTAAGATACTCCTGAGGTCTCTGTCTGGTATCTGACTGCCAAACTGAAAAATGCATTACTCACAGACCTCTCTTTCAGGTTTTTTGAGAGCTATTCTGCTCTATATGGTCACCTGAAGATTGTTCCAAAAATTAAAAAATGCACAAAAACGCCACTCAACTGAAAGGAAGACTAATACTGAAGCTAAAATATTCAAGCACTAAATAGAAGAAAATCTGTACCACTAGCAAATAAAATGAAATTCTGCAGAGAAGTAGGTAAGCGTACCCAGATCACCACTTTTGACATTCTGTTATCCTCCTCTCTCTCTTTGTCAGGTATGCCAGATTATACAGTGACAAATGGCATAGCTGGTAAAAAAAATAAAATATATATATATATTCAATTTTCAAACTCTTACAGGCTGAGTTGTTTTCTCCAAATTCCAGTTGCAATATGCATTCACTGACTTTTACCAAACACTGCTTATCTTAGACCGAACCTTCAGTTTTCATCTCACAGAACCCGTAACTTCTAAGGTCAGAAAGGAACATTATGTGTGCCCAGTGTGATCCTCTCGCATGGAACAGGCCAGAGAGCTCCAAACAGCTGGTGGAAGATCCGAATATCAATTTACAGCTGTCATTCTGAGGGAGTAGAGAAGTACTTTTGACATGTTTCCCATTGGCAGCATTTTTAAATAAATCTCTGCTGTCCAAAGCAGTGTCATGTAGAAAGATCTCAATCTGGTCTTGGGAGCTCGCCAGCTGCATAGGATGCAAAAGATGGATATGTTCTGCCTCTCTGAACCTGAAAACGTTAGTGTTGTCCTCGGTACTGCACACACCCCAAGCTGTTGGGACTCACAGCTGTTCGTATGGTATTCAAAACACACGTAAGTAAAAAGTAAACATTTCTCTCAAATGGCTTCTAAAAATTATGTTCTGCATCTTGCAAATTTCATCCCAGTAAATGGGGTCTCAAATCTGCCTTGCAGACTTGGGTGCCTGTGGCTTGTGCCCTCTTAGGAAGCAGACCTAGAACTTCTGTGCACAGATGAAAGCAGAAGCTTATTTTGGAAGGAAAAAAAAGCAGCTAACATGAAAATAAGGAAAAAACCTGTCTGATTAACTAGATAATTATATTACTTATTTTTAAGAACGCTCCTTGTGCAGTATAAGTACCCAATCTTACAGCTAATTGAAAAACAGTTTGAAGAAAAATAAGCACAATGAAAACACTAAAAGTTTCCATTCCTGTAGGGAGATTCTGATCCTTTTTGAGAGTGAAGCGCTTATGGGGAATTCAGAGGAAACTAAATCTTATGTTTGTTGCAAATACTGATAGCTGCATTGAACCCAGTGGTACTAAACTCAAACTTTGGGTTCTTAGTGGATTGTACCTGGTTCCAAATGGTGCCACAGCAGTACTTCATGTTTGTTTGATTAACAAAATATAAAAAGTACCATTGGTTCTTAATGCTTCTGAACCAATAAATTCAACTGACACTAAAAGTCTGCTCACACAAAACCAGAAAATTTGTTGTATTCCTAAACTGTAAAGGTGTTTATTGTAACTTAGATATTGATCTAAAAAATTCAATACTGCTGCCTGTCAAGTTTGTCACTTAATGAGAAGCTATTTGTTGTTTTGTTTTGGAAAGACTGCAGAATTGCCAGCTACTGGGATTCATAAAGACACCAACATCCTAGATAGCTTGGGTTTATTTATTTATTTATTTATTTATTTAAAGAGGCAACAGCTGCATAATAAATAGTAGAATTGTTCTGTTACGATCTTTCATATTCCATAAAAGGTCTCTGTTTAACTTAACCCCTATAGTTTTCTATAGTGGAAAAGGGAAGATCTGTCCACTATAAGTAAGATCAAGATCGAGACAATCTAAAGAACCTGAAGGTGCACAAATCCATGGGAAATGATGGATGCATCCATGAGTCCTGAGGGAACTGGCAGATGAAGTTGCTAAGCCATTAACTGTCATAATTGAAAGGTCATGGCAGTCTGGTGAAGTTCCCACTGACTGGAAAACGGGAAACATAACCCCCATTTTCAAGAAGGATAGAAAAGAAGACCCTGGGAACTACTGGCTGGTCAGTCTCACCTCTGTGTCTGGCAAGATCATGGAGCAGATCCTCCTGGAGACTACTAAGACACACGGAAAATGAAGGAGAGGTGATTGGTAACCAACACGGCTTCACCAAGGGCAAATCATGCCTGACAAACCTGGTGGCTTTTTGTGATGGAGTTACAGCATCAGTGGACAAAGGAAGAGCAACTGATGGCATCTACTTGGACTTGTGCTGAGCATTCGACACTGTCCCGTATGACATCCTGGTGGCTAAACTGGAAAAATTTGGATTTGATGGATGGACCACCTGCTGGATAAGGAATTGGCTGGATAGTCGCATTCAAAGAGTTGCGGTCAGTGGCTCAATGTCCAAATGGAGACCAGTGATGAATGTCTTGAGTGCAGCTCTGAGGAGAAGGATTTGGGGGTGTCGGTAGATGAAAAACTGAACGTGAGCGGGCAATGTGCGCTCACAGCCCAGAAGGCCAACTGTATCCTGGGCTGCATCAAGAGAATTGTGGCCAGCAGGTGGAGGGAGGTGATTCTGTCCCTCTACACTGCTCTTGTGAGACCCTCCCTGCAGTACTGGAAGAAACATTAGGAAGAAATTCTTTACTGTGAGGGTGGTGAGGCACTGGAACAGGTTGCCCAGGGAAGCTGTGGATGTCCCATCCCTGGAGGTGTTCAAGGCCAGGCTGGATGAGGCTTTGAGCAACCTGGTCTAGTGGGAGCTGTCCCTGCCCATGGCGGGGGGGTTGGAACTTGATGGTCTTTGGTCCCTTCCAACCCAAACCATTCTATGATTCTACGAAAGTCACAAAAGCAATGCATTCTTGATATGCCCACTGTTAAGAAGTGGCCCAAATTTTGAAGATCTGGTGCTTTAAAAGATAAATAAAGAGAGAGAAAAAAAAATTTGAGATGATAAAATAAAACAAAAAATGGTTCCAGAAATAGTGAACTAAACCAGGAAAATAACTGTGTGATTTTGTTGTAAGATAGTGTGAAATAAGAACTATTTATTTGCCCACCTATACCCATTTTACAATTATGGTAACTGTTTGTAAAAACGTAAAAACTTGTAAAAGACTTTCTTTTTCTTGGATTTGGTTCAGGTCCCTTATTTGATGAACACTGAGTGAAGCTTATGGATCTGATACAGTAGAGCATTCATATCACAGAATCTACTGTAAGTCCCAGGAGAGAGACTTATCACTGTAAAACCTACTAAAGAGTAGTTTCAAGTGTGCAAAATTTCCCCTCATCTCCTTTTTCTAGGTGACATGTCCTGAAGGGAAATAAAAATGGCTTGAAAAATGGCGGGGGACTGCCTAAATCACACAGAGTCCCAAAGCCAGTAAAAATTAAGGCCTTAGCTAATTGCTTTGTGAGTCATAAACAAAAACAATATATTGAAATGAACTCCAAAGCCACCTTCATTTAAAGGAAACTGCAAGGAAGATATGTTTTGGTAAGAAATTCCCCTTGCTATAGGTGGAAAACAAGGGACCATGTCACATGAAAGGGCTCCACTTCTTTTTTTTTTTTATTGCACAATATCAAGTTATTTTTTGCATCTTGCAGGAGTCCAGTTGCTGTATTGAGAGTGCCCAAATTACAGAACTACTGCCATTCCCTCATGGCCCCTCTCACAGACGAGGTCAGCTGCATCTTATCAGCCTGGCCTCAACATTCATCTGCAACGTGCTTAGGTAACACCAGTAAGACCTGGGACTAGCAGTTGGAAACCACAATATAGTGGATGGAGAAAAGTAGAAAAGGTCTCTGGAGATCCATGTCCCACTTTCAGCTCAGATGCGAAGACAATATAAATAAATAACACTGCAGTAAGAGAGTGCAGTTTAGGAGTTACATAAATGACCAAACTAAGAGTTGGAAACACCAGTCACTCATTATTCTGCACCATGTTTTTCCAGATTTTCATGAGCTGCAATGTTGTACTACAGCTGAACTGCAAAACTCTTCAGGTACTACTACTTAGGATAAGCAGAAACTCAAAAAGTAAAGGAATTCTCATTATTTGGAACATACAGTGAGATAAAAAAAAAAACAAAAACCAAACACAAAACAGCTTGCTGTGAATGTATTAATTTCTTCCGCTCCTGCATAAATATTTAGCCTTTTTGGGGTGTGTCAAATATTCATTCATAGAATCATAGAATCATAGAATCATAGAATCATAGAATGGTTTGGGTTGGAAAGGACCTTAAAGATCATCAAGTTCCAACCCCCCTGCCATGGGCAGGGACACCCTCCACTAGACCAAGTTGCTCAAAGCCTCATCCAGCCTGGCCTTGAACACCTCCAGGGATGGGGCATCCACAGCCTCCCTGGGCAACTTGTTCCAGTGTCCCACCACCCTCATAGTGAAAAATTTCTTCCTAATGTCTAGTCTAAATTTACCCTCTTTTAGCTTATTCACCCTCTAGGATGTTTGGAAAACCATGCACATGTTAAGAATATCCAGTCAGATAGCTTAATATCGGTATTTTTCTCACAATACAGTCTCTTCATATTTCTGACCCTCACTACAGTCCAGAATTGCACATGTACAGAAAGTTAGCTCAGTAAGACAGCAAGCTTTGCTACTATAGTAAGTGTATTAACAATATTTATCAAGCGATAATTGGCTTATTTTTTAGATTAGTGCCATTTTCAACTCATATATTCTCTCACATTGATTTTATTGGCTCTAATTGTAGGTGGAACAAGTGGGATTCAATTCGCATGCTGTACACCCACCTATGGATGCTTAACCTTTTTGCTGAAAAGTATACCCTCAATATCAATATGATTTAGGGAAATGCGGATGTGTATAGTATACCTATGGCAGAAAATACATAGTTTTAGTAAAATTATAATTTAAATGCATGTTCCAAGGATGGTGTCTTTTTTTTTTCTAGTAGACAAGCCACATTTTCATCTATTCAAATCCAAAAATTAGTACCACACACAATTGAAACAGAGTATAGAAGTTGTTTGGATGTTCATTTCATAATTTTAAAACTTTCAAATGGAAATGCTACATGGGAACTCACACATGGAGCTTAACATAATTGCTTCTAAATGTTGCTTAAATGTGTTATTCATTTTAGCATTCTTTTTTCAAAAGATGGTAGTACAATTAAACATAAGATTCGGGGTTCTGCAGAATAAAAAATTCATGTAACTCCCTGTTCATAACAGCAAAGAGACTTCATTAATTGTTTATGGCAATATAGTATCTCCCACTGTCTCCATCTGTGCATAATGGTGTGTCCCAGATCATTATGATCCTGGAAATGAGATGATGAGGGTTCTGCCCTGTGAAACATGAGAGTTTTCTATTCTGATGAACACCAATTTCAGCTCAGGGTGCCTAATAACTGCTTGTGGCACCCGAAACCTCACAGAATCAGACCTCAGATCAGACTTCATACATTTTAAAATAAATTCTGTTACTAATATCAACATGAATGTCTTCCCAGAAAGCAGCAAATTTTCAGAAACTCTCAGAAGGCAATGGTATTTTCACCTATGTAAATATGATCATGTGCTGTAATTTCCTGCCTCTATATGCTATGGTTTCATGACTATGTAAATAGGCTTCACCCTTCAATGCAAGCTGCAAAAGGGTGTGCAGTTTTCACGAGGTCCCTAGGTCCCATTTCTTGTGGCAACAACAGCGTGATTCTACACAGATACTAAGAACTGGGCTGTTTGGATGTTCTAACTAACATTTGGATTATGGACGTGATACATTCAGTGATTGTGTGTCATCATAAAAGCTCCTCAAAAGTAGACTTTATTTCATTTTAAAAATGTCATTCTTTTTACTGCATTAGAATAATTACTAACAAAAGCAACCACCACCTCATTGTATTCCCCGATGATCACTAAACACAGCTTTCTTTTTTTTCTGATTCTTTTTTTTTTTCAAATCTGAACACAGAACAAGCCTAAACAGAAACAGAGGATCAAGGTATACGGAAAAGGGATTAGTAGCTGTCAGAGGAAATAGGCTGGGACTATTCTGGGGAAACCCATCTCCTTCAGAAAGTGTAGAGGAATCTTTAAACTAATGTAATGGAAATAGATCCAGCTAGGAAAGGCTCTAGCATCACGTAATGTACCCCACTCTCAACATTGTATAAAAGCTGAGAAAGAGGAGAGCCTAAAGTAATTAGATAGGTTCTGCAAAAGCAAGCTGCCTTCACAGTCTATATGTGTAGAGTTCTGGATAGAACTCATCCAGGTTTAATGCAAACAAAGCCCTTTCCCAACATATGAACCTCATGCTTTCTCACCTCATGAAGAAATTTCTGTCCGTTCTGACAGGTTTTGTTTATTCCTTTTCCCATATGAGTAATGGTTTGTATACAAGCTCTCTGCTGCAGGTGTTACCAAAAATAACTGTCCCACTTTCTTCTCACCATGCTCTACGAGCTCTAGTGTTGATCCACTGCAAGGCAACATTCTCATTGCTTTGTGGGTGGCTTTGTGAGAACTAATGAATTCCAGGTAATATAATGACAATGATTCATAACTCCACTTCGACTCATAGCATCCAAAATCTTTTGGAGCATGATATATCTCTATGAGTAGAAGTTAATCTGATTTATTTATTCATGAAATGAAATTGTTTTGTCTATAATGTACAGGCTTTAAAGCATCAGTCCTCTCTCATCCCATTATTACACAGCTTCCTAATTACCTCTCTAATCACACTACCTAATATTGTAAAGTGCCTTGGAGTGTGTAGAGAAGTTGTTGCACATTAAGAACAAAATTAGCCGATTTGGAGAGGAGAGAAGTCCCTCTTGCATATTCTTCCTGTATCCCTGTGGAAAGAAAAGTCTGCTTTTCATCCTTGTGCCGACACTACAACTCTTCAAGTTCAGGTGGCAGAATACGATCAGTCTGTATGCTTCAGAAAAGAGCAGAACATCACTTGGAAATTACAGTTCATTAAACTTTACCTTACTACCCATGCGTTCTTTACATTTAAGTTTAGTGTAACTACTCTGAAGCATACCAAAAAGAAGAGCTAGGGGAACAGATGACAAAGGCATAAGCTGGAATAGAGGCCTGGCCCTGAAGCATGAATCTTGGGGACTTCTCTGTTTCAGAAATGTTGTCTTCTAACACTGAATTGCATTCACACTATAATAAAAAAAAATTAAAAAATTCTGAAGCTCTATAACTTTACCTGTCCTGGTTCATTTTGAGGTGTGGCTTGGTTGAGACTTCCTCGAACCAGTTTTCCATAGCAAGATTCAATTGATCAATTGCTAATTGACTGCAATTGATCTAAAAAGATCAATTGCTTTTCTCAGATGCTTGTGCTAAGAACTTGCTGCATACCTGCTTTATAGTGCATAGCTTCTTCACTAATATTTAACCAGACCATCCACTTTAAAAGGATCACAGAAGTCAATATTCAATTAGAAACTTGCAGTTCAGTCTATTATCTATCCTTGATTTCAATATGCTGTGAAAGCCTTTCTATTATTGACATTACATCTTTCTTGAAGTCTCCATTAACATAAAAAAAAAAGTCAGTCATTCTCTGTTCATCTGAAAATTGTTTCCTGTTCAGTCTTCAGTAGGTGTCTAAAGGATGTTTATCCTAGCATAATTTTGAGTCCAATTTGGTCTATTGTTTTTCCCAAATGTTTTTACCAATTCTCATTCTCTGGAACTGGAAGGTTTGCTCTGCTACAGAAAGTTATCAGAGACAGGCATTTGTCCTTGCTACCCAAGTGTTTGTGTTGCCTATATTTTTCATTATCATCCAGTCTGCAACAATGTGAACCAGAAAATGAATGTATGTCAGGTTTCACATCAAATTCTTTCATTTTTGCATACATTTTGATGTTCTCTTTCCTTGGTAAGAAATCTCACACTTAATAAAAAGACCAGTTCTACCACCTGACATCTTTAATGCATGCCAACAATCTTCCTTTCTAAAACAGGACTAGTTCATTCTTTCTCCATTTTATGCAAGAAAAAAATTATTTGAATCTACACAGTTCTTCATTTAGATGTGGATTCCTACCTACTCTCTTCAATTGTTTTGTTCTATTCTTTCTCCCTGTTAAAATCTACTTCATTTGCTTTGTTTTTTTAAACATATAACAACCCACAAATGGGGAATAATAAAAGGTTTGCGTGTTTCTCAGTTCTCCCTCAGTCTGCAGGGAATCAAACGAGAATGGGTAGTAATACTTTGAGATTCTGATAATAAGAGAGGCCAGGTATATTGTACAGGCATACAACTCAGAATTCAGCTTAAATAATGTAGTTATGATCTTTAGCAGGTAATCAAACAACCTAATCTGTCAAGACATTTTGTTTAAATTTCATAATTTCTTACTACCTTAATAAAATAAAGAAAGATAAAAACAAGAGAAGGAAGGAGCAGAGAAGCAGCCACCAGGTAGAACTGCACAGACAATTGTTCTCATTCATAATTGGACAGTAACCAGTAGAGAACAACTGTTAAAATCAAGCAACCACAATAGTATTTTAAATAGACTCTTGCTTATACAAACGTGCTTTTAATTCCTCACAGAAAAGTCCATAATGTCTTACTTAACACACAGAAAACAAGTACACATCCATTATTCCTCAATTGTAAATGTTTAGAGTGTGATCAGGTGAAGTACAATGAGTGCTATCTCTGTTCTTGCATGCGTGCCTCCATCTCTAATGCTGTTGGATAGCATTTCCTGAGATACATAAATCTTTCATCTTAACATCTGCAACCACTCTTGAGTTCTAAGTGAGCAAGTTAAAATTCCATCTACAGGTAAAAAAAAAAAAGAAAAACTCCACAAATTCACCTCTAATCTATAAACTACAGCATAGCTTAAAATCCATCCAGATGAGAAAGATATTTTGATTTCAACAGTCAGTTTATATTATCTCTTCCCAGTAAAATAATGACTGGCTGAGAGGAGCCCTTTAGAGAAGGACTTGGGGGTACTGGTGGATGAAAAGCTGCACATGAGCCGGCAATGTGTGCTTGCAGCCCAGAAGGCCAACCATATTCTGGGCTCCATCAAAAGCCTGGTCAGCAGGTTGAGGGAGGTGGTTTTACCCCTCTACTCCACTCTGGTCATACCCCACCCGCAGTAATTTGTCCAGCTCTGGAGCCCTCAGAACAGGAAAGACATGGATTTGTTGAAGCAGGTCCAGAAGAGGGCCACAAAAATGATCAGAGCGATGAAACACCTCTCCTATGAAGAAAGGCTGAGAGAACTGGGGTTGTTCAGCCTGGAGAAGGCTCTGGGGACACCTTATAGTAGCCTTTCAATACTTAAAGGGGACCTATAAAAAAGATGTGGACAAACTTTTTAGCAGAGCCTGTTGTGATAGGGTAAGGGGTAACAAAATCATAGTAAAGGGGGGTAGATTTAGATTAGATAAAAGGAAGACATATTGTACTTTGAGGGATGTAAAACACTGGAACAGGTTTTCCAGAGAGGTGGTAGATGTCCCATCCCCGGAAACATTCAAGGTCTGGTTGGATGGGCCTCTGAGCAACCTGTTCTAGTTGGAGATATCCCTGCTTATTGCAGGAAGGTTGGACTAGATGACCTTTAAAGGTCCCTTTTAAGCCGAACTATTCCATGATTCTATGAAAGAAATAAAGCTGTAAAATAGAGGAAGATTTCTAAACATCATTGAAGTTTTAACTAAAGCTGCCCAAAAGTAGGAGCAAATATAAAATTAACCCAACCCAATTGTTTCATAATGAAGGTTGGCTCACCAATTAATGTAATTATGCTTTGTCATTGTCTGCGATAGCAGAACATTGGTGTCAGCTATCCAATCTACCTCATGTTCCGTTGTTGCTTGCTGAGGAGAGTATTACTATCCAATATGTTAACATAAGCTTCTGGAAAGCATGTTTTGTAAGGGTGCTGAGCAACTCTCCTGGCCAAAATGTTCAGAACACTCTCTTTCTCAAACCTAGACACTGGGAGAAAAAGGCAGCAGACAGATTTTCAAACCATCAGCATTCAGTGGTGGAGAGGTTCATTTAGACTGATTTTACTGACAACTACTGAGCAGACACTTCTTGAATTGGAAGAGCATAAACAAGGCTGTACCTTGAGAATCTCCTGGTTCTCACTAATTTTGCATGTTCTTCACATAAAATGTAACGTTGCCCTTTGTTTTGGATGATGAGTGTGATGGGTTAGCCGTTGGCTGGGGGCCAAACTACACACACCCGCTCACGCAATACACCCCACCCCGAGGATAGGGGAGAGTATTAAAGGGGTNGACCGGGGTGGGGGGAAAAGGCCTTGGGAAAGCGACCACCTGGAGCGAGATGACCCGAAGAAAAAGAGATCCGGAACCAAAAAGGGACGATCTTCTGGAGGGTCCTCACCTATATACTGGGCATGACGTGTATGTTATGGAATAGATTATTGGCCACCCTGGGTCTCAATCCTGAACCTAAGATCAAATGCTAGGCCAGCAACCGGGGCTGTGCTCCTTCCCAGCCTCTCCGGTCTGCTGACCTTGGCATCATGTAAACATCACTTCTTATCAGCTTTCTTCTGAGCACAAATCTAAAACACAGCCTCTTGCTAGCTATTATGAAGAGAGCTAACTCTGTCTTAGCTTAACCCAGGACAATGAGTCCTCACAAAGTTGGCTCTATTCAAGCTTTCTGACTCTGATGTCATTAATGCAACTACACCTACTTCAGACAGGACTTAAGATTGCTGCATTACAACTTACAGCTCGGATGAGCTGCTCTGTGAGGGGGAAGTAGAGAAAGAAGTTTCAGCTATGTCTTCTAAATTTACAAGATTCTCCTTTTTCTGTTATTTATGAATTTCATGACTTTTAAACAAAGGCACAGATAATTTATTTAATAAGAGAAATCTGTAGTTATTGAGATACCATACATGTTTACTTGCCTGCAGAAATCAACAAAATACCCAAGCTACTGGGGTAAACTGTCTGCAAGAAAAATAGTATTTTTAATGTCTAAAAAGAAATAAAAACCCCAGAAGAGCTGGATAATTTAATGAGATGATAAGTGCACAAAGTCTTTCTCAGAAAGGTGACAGTGAATCAGCACAATGGAACAGAAGTACTCTGTTACGTTCAGAGGTGGACTATCTTTGCCCTCCCCTGAACCAAATATTAAATATTTGCTAATCTTACTCTATTAAAAAAATGAAACTTTTGGTATAGTTTTTCCTTGTACTCCACAGTACCTGTACTTAGATTCTCTTTACACCTTGAATTCCTGGAAAACTACACGTTTGTGTTCAGTTGTTTACCAAATGTCAGACTGTCTTGAGTTATAATTCAGGCAATGAGAACTTACTTGTGCTTTTCATTTAGTGCATATTATTTCCTAGAGAGACAGATTTGTATGGATGTAGAACTCTCACTGTTGTATCTCATACAAATGTGGATACAGTCACAGGCAAGATGGCAGACTAGACAGACCAACGGTGAGTTCTGCTTTAGTAATTCCCATGTTTCCATGAGTCATAATTGCCCTTATTATCCAGTATGTACTACTTTTTGTGTATCCAGAAATAGTTATGAATATACTGTCTCTTGCACCATTTATTTTTTTCTAAGTGCAACGAAAAATAAACATTAATATCCACAAAATCTTTAGCAATTTTCACCCACATGTGTATACTCAGACTTTCTAAACCAAATAATTGTGTTGTTGCCTTCTTTTTTTCCCTTTCATTATCTTTCCATGGAATTCAGCCTTTATCTTCCAAATGCTGTCCTTCATTATTTCTTCTCTTGCCTTCTAGTTTTAAAAATAATATTGTTCTTCAAACAAAATCCCTTTGGAGATAATCTGACATCTACTTATGTACCCTCATTGGTGCTACTGAATGAAACTTCTTTGCTGTTTTAACTGGATATGCAACCATTTTTAGAAGAGTAATATCTAACCGAGGAATTTTGAGAAATTATCAGCTACAGCAACATAGAGCTCTGCAGGTCATTTTCCCTCGTGAATGAGTTCTTCCCTAACTCTAATTCATGTAAGTTGAATCTGTTTGTTCTTTTGCTCTCTTCAGAATCTGCTCTTCAAAGAATGAAAAAAAAAATATTTGAGAAGCAGCTCATTTACTTTGCTCTTTAAAGCCCATATTATTCACTATTTATGAGTGTTCAGGTGACTACTAGGCATTCATGGAGCTATTTGTGAATCCCAGGAGTTCAATAGATTGTAGCATGAATGATTATTGATCTGAAAGTTTGCCTTGCAACCGGATTATCCTCTACTGAAAATCCACTATTTATCACTGGCAATTCTCCATCTTAAAAATGCCCATCATGAAAAAGCCAAAGCAATATCAGATAATGCAAGTGACCAATAATCACTTTTAACAAATACCATGTTTAAACACCAACTGAATTTCAAGGGAATACTTCCTTGGCTTCTATAGTCTTTGAAAATAATAGAAGAACTGGATTTTATCTGCCTTAAATAGGTGGGGCTTGAGGGGAAGGGGAGGGGAGTTCTTTGTTTTGACATTTTTTGATAACTTGGTTGGTTTTTTAACTAAACAAATTCCTTACTACAGAAAGCTAGGTGAATAGAAAAGCTGTTGATCTGCCTTTATCACATTGGGGTTTTTTAAAGCTTTAAATTTTCTGTGGGACAGGGTTTAAGTGTGCTTTTTTAGCATTTCTAAAGCTGTTTGGGGGCAAGTGGCACATGGAATCAACAGCCTATGGTCCTATTTAGAAGAATTAGCTACAGCATTGTTCTCTGTAATTGCTGGCACAGGGCACAATCACCAATTATCATCTTCCTACAATGCAGAAACACATTTGCAGAAAATATTGCTTTCACTTAAAACCAGTATTTATCTGAAGCAAATAATCTGACCAGCTCTGCTTCTCATAGTCCATATCCCATGGTCACAGACATACCTTCAAAGATAAATGTATCTAGCCATAAAAGCAGATAAGCCTTAATGTCACATGGACAACACTGGTAAATTCCCAAAGATGGTAGTTTTATTTTGAAGCACTTTGAACCAGGACAGTTAGTAGCTACAATCCCTGCTGAGAACTTGTCAGTCTGGCATTTTTATTTCAAAGCCACATATGGTTCCCAAGAACAAAATAAACATTAATTATGTCTTTCTATGCTTTTTTTTATGTACTTCTCTAGTCTCCTCTGTGGTTTGGGGGGTGTGTTTGTTTATTTTACTATAACCAGAGTATCAACCATTCCCATTTCTGCAGAAATCTGTTACTGGCTCCTGTGGTGTTGGGGTTTTGTGGGGTTTTTTGTTCGTTTGGGTTTGGGACTTTTTTTTGTTGTTGCTTTGTGTGAGGTTTTTGTTTGTTTTTTTTTTGTTTTTTGTTTTTTATGACAAGCAATGATAGTCTTACTTTGCAATACATTTATAGTTAAGTAAGATATCTGTCTACATGCACATATATGGCTATATGTGTCTCTTCAGATACTCAGCTTTCTTCTTTTTTGCATAATCAATGCCATCATATGTGATATGTGCTAAGATGAGACAAGGCTATTACATAGAGAACTTTAAATTTTTGAAAGTCTGTACACATGTTATCTGACTAATGTTAATTAATACAGCAAGAAAACAACGCAGAAACTTCATATTAAAATTTAAACTGAGGTTACAGTTTCCTTGGTTTACCTCATCCCTAATGGTAATAACAAAAGCTAGACAGTACCTTTCATAGCTAAAGATCTGTAGTCTGGAATTCTGTTACATTTGCATTTAGTCTCCTAATACCTTTTAAGAATATTTATTTCCTTTGGACTCTAAGGGGGGTTTTGATTGCAAAGGGCATTTCAATCTTTTTTAATTTTCTGAATGCCTTTCAGTTTAGTGATTAAAAAGCTAAAAATATTACTCCAAGAAGGTGTCATTATTATTCAAATGTGGTTAACTCAAAGACATGAACAAGAACAGGACCATTAAATATGTCAATGCCCATTTTTTCCACCTATTTTTTCTCATTAGAATGTTTCTAATTTTTCTGACTTGATACCTCATGGCCTAATGACGAGTGCAAAAGAAAATACAGGAAAGATATGTGATTGTGTGGGAGAAATTATTCTCCTGTAGAGAGAGAATATGAAATGCTACTGAGCACTGCAGAGTGGTGCCATTTTCATTTCACCCTTTTTACTGTTCAGCTTTTTAGGAAGCACAGCTGATTTACTGTTTCTGTCTCACAGGAGCTGGTCAAGACAAACTTGGAATATAAATACAACCTCTGTGGCCTAGACAGTGCTTCACAACCTTCTTAGCCTATAACTCAGTTCCAGCAATTCGGAATTCTTCCTGGCATTTTACCACCTCTTTTATTGCTTGTAAAGCCTGGTGGGTACAAATGCTTTAGCAGGTTGGGCAGTGGTGCCCTACCAGGGAGGCCCTGGGCAGATGGTCAGCAGACAGATTTCCCCAGATGTACCATTTCTTGCTATGCAGTCTCATGTAGCTGTCTCATTTTCCTGTCTCTCCTTCTTTCTTCTGTAAGGCCTTTACACCACAGCATTTTAAAAAATCCCTCTATGCTGCCTAGCAGAACAGCATTCTAACCTCTGTAAAGACTAGAGCATAATACAACCAGATATCATTGCTTTACTTGCAGCTCATTATTTCTGTCATGTGGCACTCATAATTTGCTCAGTGTTTGAACCATGATTATATCATTCAAATGGCAGCGTTCACAGGAAATCTTTATGTTAACTCTACTGAAAAGGATCTACAACTTTGTTTACATGACAAAATGGTACAGAGCAAGAGAGAAGAAATCAGAACTCCTGTTTACAAAGAAACAAACAGGACTACCATGCTGTCCAGGTGACAGCATCAAGAACATAGGTTCTCCCCACACGAACTGTCTTAAAGAAAAGGCCCTACATAGCTACCAGTTCTCGAAGTGGATGGGAAAACACAGGTCACTATGGCAGCTGTGTGAGCCAACACAGGCAGGGCATAGGAAAAACAACAGACCACTAGCGAAATGCAAGGAGTAGATTTATTTGCATTACCTTGCAAACCAGGGGAAAACTCCACAGCAGTACTCAGGCAGGCTCACGCATTTGGGGAGGAGAGGGTGGGGGCAGGACCAGCAGAGCTCGGTCCTTGCAAGTGAAGAGTCTCTCCATGACACCTGGTAAACGGAGGCCACTCTGGAGCTGCCCTCAGTCCAGCGCACGCACGCAGGGGAAGAGGACTGGCAGAGCTCGGTCCTTGCAAGAGAGCAGAAAAGAAAGAATGCTTGGGTCTGCTGCTTTTGCCTGCACTTCAAGGATTTCTTGCAGGCATTGTTTTCTACTGTGCTTTGATGTTTCCCACAGCAGGCCAGACACAGGCCTGTGTTATCTGAGCACAGAGTTTCTGCTTGCCAAGCACACAAGACTGAGAAAACAATTAGCATGATATATGTGTTTCCAGCACCTCAGCTGTTTGGTCTCTTGAGTGTTACAGATCTACTTCCTCACCCCAGTCTTGTGGTATGTTCCCACAGCAGCTCTCTAGTCAACAGACATGGTTCTCACCCAAAGATCTAGATTGGTCATGCAATCAGACTTGGATTTACAGGGAACTGATTAACTGAATAGATTAAGCACTAAATCTGCCCTCTAGCTTCCACTTAGTGTTACAACAGAGGCTAGAACTCAACCTCTCAGTCTTGTCCAAGGGAGTTTAAAGCACTTCAGCAGAGTATTCCTGTAAGGACTTCCAAAATCACATTGAATGAACAAACCCAGGGACCCAAAACAACTACTTTAGGTGCAGTACTTCGTGGCATTATGAAACCTGTGTAAAAGCACAGTTGAAGAAAATTAATGATATGCCCACAGTTCTTCTGCATAAAGATAAGGAGAAAGGGAAGGAGTTATAAGTGACATAGATGACATGTCAGAACTATGATCCTTTTGTCTGTTTTCCTTTATCTCTAATTGTCAACTTTGCATGTTAAGCATCAACATGGATTGTTTCCAGCTTGAAAACACAGTGGTTACTACAGGCTTAGCTGAGTCAGAGGCATTTTTAAAGTGTGTTCTTCTCTTCCCACTCTTCCATCTGTTGCTTTTGTTTCTCCACTAATCCCACCCAGAGCCTTCTCCTTCATTTTAGTTCTACTTTCCCTTCCACCTACTCCTGGCTGCCCCTTTCTCTTTACCCACTCCAAACACACGTCTACCAGTATCATCACCTTCTTCTTCTATCTCTTCCTTCTTCTCATAAATGTGTCTTTAGTTCTTTCCCTCTCAAAATCCTTGTCTTCTTGTCCCCACACTCCTCATCCACGCCCTCTTAAGAGATACTTTCTCCCTAACAAATCCAGCTTTGTAACTACCATCTCTCTTCTTACATTCTTTCTATATATATTTTCCATGGCACATGGTGTGCCAGTATCCCTTTTTAAAGTCAAGATCAGCTATGACCTCTCTTCCTTGGCCTAATCCTTAACATTTTTTTTTTGTCACTGAAACCCTAGAAGCAAGAAGTCCACATCTGTGGACTAATGGAGTTGCACTCACAATTGTATAGCTAGTTGAATATGTGTGCCAAGAGCTTTGGGGAGCTTTGAGCATAGAAACCAGGGCCAAGCCTACCACTAGGTGCAAAGATCTTCAGCATTGTGGACACCAAACACATGCATAACTAAAAGTTTGGGAGAGGTCTGGGGTTTTAGTCCTGTGACCTGCCCCATACCTGCTAGCAGGCAGCATGCCTCCAGGTTATCCAGGCATGCTCCAGACCCCAGCTGGTAAGGTGTTGCTAATACACAGAGCTCCATCCTTAGTGTGGGTAAAACACCACCTTGGGGTTGTAGAATTGGAGAGAATGGGGAGCTGGCTCTTCCTGCACCAGCTCCAGAAACAGCTCCAGCCCACCCTGGAGGAAGCCCCCGCCATCACCCTCCCAAACAAAGGAAGCAAGTCCTGTTGGCCTGAATCTAGTCTCCTGGATCTAATCCATGGCCCTTGAGATAAAAGATGTGTAGAGAGATCAATTAGATTTGTACCACCTTAGTATGAATGACTCCTGATCATAGTTCTGGAGAACTAAGACCCACCCTTGACAACATCGTGTATAAAGATTAATGGACAGAACCGAACCTGAAGTCACAACTAAATACTTCTTACATTAATCTACAATATGCACTTATATTAAGCCTTCAAGAGTTTGTATTTCAGTGTTTTTCTTATATGATGAAGGATAATAATCATGTCAAAATTCCTGTCTTTTCATATAAGCAGATCTAATCTTCTACCATAATTTTTATGAAGTACCAGATCAAAATTTTGCTCAAAGAAACTCCCATAAAATATATGCTCTTCTCTGTAAGTACCCAAGTAAATAAGAATTGATCAGTATACATATTGAAAATAACAAATTACAAGAGCATCAACTATCTTTAAAAAAAGTGCATCCCATCTATACCCACAACTAACAAGTAACTACTGCACAGTACCAATTTACTGTTTGTTCCTACAGTTTCTCATGCAGGTTTTCTTTCCACTTGCCTGAACTGAGGATAAAACATAGTTCAAGCTCTACAACTTTTTTTTTTCAAAATATTTGCATACTTGTATGAAAAAAGAAAACTAGTTTCTAGAGACATTTGTAACCAACAAAAACCACAATTTAAATAGAGAAGTACTTATCTGAGAAAGAAAACCAATTGCTGGCAAGAGTCATAAAATTTTCACATCTTTTTCTCACTGGGAGTGGATTTCTTCCCTAGCAATTTGGGAGAAGAGAAGATCTGTCTCGTACTTGAAGGAAAAAAAAAATGTTTATTAAGAAATATCATTAATTGAATACCTATGCTTTTTCATATTCCCAAACACTATAGACTTCTGGGCACTGATTCTGCTTAAGCAATTTCTCTACAAAGTTAAGGCTGTCATTTCCTTTCTTATCCTGTTGAAAATGACTCATTATCACTGGATTTGACTTAGTCCATTACAAAACATCTGTCATTTGGAGACACATCTGGAAAACAAGTAATCTTTCAGTTTCTTAAATAGGATTAAAATTACACTATTATTAAAACATTTTCTGTCAGTTTCTTTTCTAGAACCTTATTTCTCACGCCTGCACTTAGAATAGTTACATCTCCAAAGGTTTAAAAAACAATCAGAAACAACAACAAACCACAGAACAAAAAAGATACAAGGTATTGGATAAAGAAGATACACCACTGCTGTGCATAATGAAGGAAAAATTTGTGATCTTACGTACTCACTCCTGGAATGAGGATGCCAGTTACAGATGTCAAATTAAGATCATGATGCTTCATGACCTCCTCCTCCTCCACTCATCTCAGTTGCCCCAGACACGCGCCACTATATATAATAAGATGTAGGAACAATGATTAGACACCCTCCTGTTCACTACCCCCAAAACACAGCCATCCATAAGACAGAACTTGAATTGGCCTGTCTCCCCTACCACATAGCCAATCATCTCACAAGAAAGCAGTGTCTTCCCCTGTTTTCACTTCCCATTTATCACTAAGGGCTTGTTTGGTTTTGCCCCATAAAACCCAAATATCCCTACAAATAACTTTGTATGTAACTTTGAGAAAACTGGGTTCACCTGAGACTGAACCAGTCCAGGATCCTACCACAAGCTAAACAGTGCTCAATCTGCAGGGCCAAACAGGCTGATAGGAGCTAGAAATAATAAATGAGATGTGAATCATAGAATCATAGAATCATAGAATCATAGAATGGCCTGGGTTGAAAACGACCTTAAAGATCATCTAGTTCCAACCCCCCTGCTGTGGGCAGGGTTGCCAACCACTAGAGCAGGCTGCCCAGGGCCCCATCCAGCCTGGTCTTGAACATCTCCATGGATGGGGCATCCACACCTTCCGTGGGCAATGTGTTCCAGTGCCTCACCACCCTCTCTGAGTGAAAAATTTCCGCCTAATATCCAACCTAAAACTCCCCTCTCTTAGTTTAAAGCCATTCCCCCTCATCCTGTCACTGTCAACCCCTGTATACAGTCGCTACCCCTCCTGTTTATAGGCTCCCTTCAAGTACTGGAACAACTCCTCAAATACAGTGACAAAAAATAGATTAAGGAACTGCAATTAACTGTTGCATTTCAAATCTTGTGGAAATGTATGCCTTAGTTTTTCTTCATACATAAGCTCATCTTTCTCTTTCTGTCAGTAAAACTGTGCTCTTCTTACTTCATGTTCTCTGGGTTGTAGATACAAAAATCAAATAAAAAACCAAAAATCAAAACAGCTGGCATGTTAAAAAGGATGCACATAGCTATATTCTTCAGAGATATGCAAAGGCTGTCTACAGTCTTAACAACAAAGGGGCTTCTTGCAATTCTAATAAACACTTATACAGCATTTGCATATACAGAATATTCTGGTTGATCTCCAATAAAAATGTAATTATTTATATGTGTGTACTAATTACATTTCAGTATTCCATAGGAAAATGATGAGGGATACTTATTAGGAGCATTCGATTATATCACAATAAAAGCAGACCAATACATCTCTATGCAATCTGAAGTAGTGCAGTGTTTTCTGGATTCATTTTTTGATATACCCACATGTACTTTATTTACAGTGTGTAAAATTTACAAATACAAAAAAAGTCTAAAAAAAATCCAACAAATATTTTTCTCAAATTACATGTCACCTGAGTACTTTAAAACATCATTAAGTTGAGAGCTGAGATCTTTATTTAGTCCACCTCTCCCTGTTCTATTAACTAGTCTGAAGGTTTTAAAAAAATTAAATGTAAAGAATTTTATTAATTTCTTTCCTAGCTGTATAGCTTTCTATATGTATAGTTTTCTTGTACTGCCGTACATACTTTCCTTTAAATCAGCCTACAGCATGTCTCCTGAGGTAACTAAATAGGGATTCCTGTCACTTCAGGCAAACACCTGAATTTCTGTTCTTATTTAACCCAAATATCTCTAATTTTTTTCTTTCTTCTATTCAACTTGCCAAAGGCCAAATCGTTCAGTACAGATTTGTCTTTAAAGTAACTGGTTCCATAATCACATTGTATTTTACCACCCAGTAAAATGAAGCATGGGATTAATGAAAAGCTGCCTCAGGATATTTACAACTTTTTCCAGCCTTAAGAATCAATACCAATTTGTGCTCAAGAAGCACAAATCAATGATATCTGCAGAACAGGTGACATTATCTATGAAACTGTGAGAAGACCAGACTTTAAAGGTATGCCATTCAAAAAAAAAANAAAAAAAAAAAAAAAAAAGGAAAAGGCTCGTTTTCTCTAGTTTTGTCAGTCTTCTCACAAAATCAAAACAGAAACAAATACATATAACAATCACAGGGAAGCCACCACACAAGTAGAAAATTCTATAAAAAGAATTTATTTTCCAACTAATGTGTGTAACCCTCTTTCTTCCTAGGACACACATATTCACCTGAACTAAATACAGGTCTTATGAAACTATTCATATAATGTAAAAAAAAAAATTACATCAAGGCTCAATTCCTAAGCCAGTTTACAAATTAGCAAAGCAACATATATAAAACCCTCCCCTGTACAATCAACAATCCTAATAGGACTGACTACTTGGAAATACAGTGGAAAAAACAGTATCCTACATTTGCTTTCTTTTCAGCAGGTGCTGGAGTCAGTTTTGGTTTCCTTGGAACAACCTTAATGAAATAAAACAAGCTTTCTCTCTTTTCATTCCTCCTGAAATATTTGTGTAGCTATTAGAATACTTAATATGAACTCTATTATGCATTATATAAGAGGGTTCCCAAATCATGAAGTATGCCTTCATACCTTTCGGTATCCAGAAGTCCTTCATGTATAGGTCTACAGAATATTATAAAAGTGACATAAAGGTAGCTTAACACATGTTAAATTACATAGATGCTCAGGTATTACCACATTGCAATAATTCATTTGTGGTTTCCATCTGAATTTATCAGGATTCAAAATATGGGAGAGCAGACAAAAAGGAAGACGGCAGAATTTCCTGAAAAATTTGCTATTTTCTGCAAGTGTACAACATTGCATAAATCAAAAATGGGAAGACTCCTCTGCTCATCCTGGAGAGTTTGGACTCTAGTTCCAAAAAAATAGAGACAAAGAACTACAGACCTAGTTCAGTGTTTAATCTCTACTGGTATTTTTACTAGAGTATGTCAAGGTGTCTGTATTTTATAAATAAGCTCATCCTTCAAAGTTTATTTTTTGCAAACATTACATTAAATATAACTTTGTAGAAATAAGCATAAGCTGGAACTAAATTCCAAATTCAGCTATTGATGATTGCCAGTGACTAGCTTCCTTAGTAACAGGCAGAGAGTACCAAATTTGCCAACCAAACTCCAAGTTCCACTTTAATAATTATAAATTTTACTGTTGATCTAAATGGAAGCAGAATTTGGTTAACTTCCTGAGATCCAGCCAGCTGTGAAACATGGCCCTCTGTGTTAAATAGCCTGTGAAGCTACATTATGCAGTAAAAATAGCATGTACCTCTAATGGTGTCTCAGGCAGCTTCATCCCAGCTGGTATAATCACATATATTTTTGGTCCCCTTAACTTACACATGTGTATTCAGGCACAAGCTGACTCAGAGAAAAATCTACACAGCATAATTGAAATAAATATTGTACAACAGGGGATATTTTAGGCCTAAAGCAGCTACAGCCATCATTCCCGGCCCTGCTTTCTATGACCCAAGAGCTCCAAAGAGCTTACTGGCAAGGAGATCTGCATGGGTTCACAGCTAGAGATGCCGTTGAATTCAACCTCACAGTGGGATGTAGGTTGTGGGATGCACAGCTGAGTCCCTGCAAAATCCAGTAATGAGATGTGTAATGGATGTTATTGCCTCCCTACCTCTCACAGACAGGTCACATTGGACTCGATGGGATCCATTCATGGGACCTGATGGGATGAATCCATGGGTCCTGAAGAAACTGGCAGATGAAATTATTAAGATGCTATCCATCATATTTGAGAAGTTGTGGCAGTCTGGTAAAAGTTCCCACTGACTACAAAAGGGGAAGCATAAGCCCCATTTTTAAGAAAGGAAAAAAGGAAGACCTGGGAAACTACAGGCTGGTCAGTCTCACCTCTGTGCCTGGCAAGATCGTGAAGGAGATCCTCCTGGAAACAATGCTAAGGCACGCGGAAAATTAGGATGTATTTGGTGACAGACAACATGGCTTCACCAAGGGAAAATCATATCTTACAAATTTAGTGGCCTTCTACAACAGGGCTACAGAATTGGTGGATTNCCCTCAGCAAGTTTTCTGATGACACCAAGCTGTGTGGTGTGGTGGACACGCTGGTGGGAAGGGATGCCAGCCAGAGGGACTTGGACAGGCTGGAGAGGTGGGCCCATGTGAATCTCATGAAGTTCAACAAGAACAAGTGCAAGATCAGGGCAATCCCAAGCACAAATACAGGCTGGGTGGAGGATGGATTGAGAGAAGCCCTGAGAGAAATACTTGGGGGTGTTGGTTGATGAGAAGCTCAACATGAGCCAGCAGTGTGTGCTTGCAGCCCAGAAAGACAACCATGTCCTGGGCTGCATCAAAAGAAGTGTGACCAGCAGGTCGAGGGTGGTGATTGTTCCCCCCTGCTCCACTTGCGTGAGACCCCACCTGGAGTACTGCATCCAGCTCTGGAGTCCTCAGCACAGGAAAAACATGGACCTGTTGGAGAGAGTCCAGAGGAGGGCCACAAAGATGATCAGAAGGCTGGAGCACCTCCCATATGAGGACAGGCTGAGAGAGTTGGGGTTGTTCATACTAGAGAAGAGAAGGCTCTGGGGAGACCTTGTAGCAGTATTACAGCAGAGACCATGGATATACTAGACAGACTAGCAGCACAGCAGCTCCTTCCCCTCCTCCCATCATGCACGTCACTGCCTGTGCACACACACACCTTGCCATGCAGCAGAGAAGTTTCACTTTCCTCACCTCCATTCAGGTCAGGGCTATGGCTACTCCTATGTGCATTACCATTTCGAAGTACAAGAAGTTCCACATTTCTGCTTCTGTATATAATTCAGCAAATGCTTCTCATTACGTAACAAATGAAAAGCCTGTGATCTACGTAACAGTTACTTTACATATCCTCCAGTGCACTTAGAGATCTAGATATAAAATTGAGCAATCTACTCATGTATCTGCAACACTCTCCAGAGTACTGTGAGTCTTTAAAATAACGGAGCCACTCATATTACGAAACACAGCAATACAACCCTAATATTATCATCATATGATAAAAACCTATTCAACACTCACACTGCAGGCTCAGTGAACTATTCATCACAGACCTCAACAATTTATCGAAAGACACAAAAGAAACAAGAAAAAATAAACTTATCACCCCCCCTCCAGAGCACATTTCATTTTAGATAGATGAGGATATAGAAGGAAGCATTTCCTTTGACATTTAAAAATAATTATTCCTGAGTTTTTCTGTAAGTATCAGCTAGGCAGTTTAAGTTTGCATGTGAACAGGGAGCTAAAAGATTATGCAGAAATGAGAATAAAACTAAGTCCCCAGTTACACTTTTGAAAGGAAAACCACTTTAACAAGCTAGTATAATGTTGCACAACACCTGGCTTGGCAAATTCTATCAAATAATCATAGTGTATTTTAATGGATATTAGTACTTGATTTCTATATATTTAGATGGGAAACAAAGGTAATCTTTTCCTCATTGACTCCTTTCAATTTTCTAAGTGATAACAGAAAATTTTCTATACTTGAAATGGGTATGCAAATCAAACAGCAACATCATCTCCAGCATGGTTTAAAACATGTGGCTCCTGTGGTTTGAGCTCCCTGTTGTTTCAGAGCATAAAGAAGCAGCTTTGATAAAGAGGAATTTCAATGATCTGTGCAGGTCAGACACATTTTAGTTTTTTATTTTTTTCCCCAAAATGTCATTCAACAACTAGTTTTGAAGTTGTTTAAGAAATACTGCTATCTATTCTGAATAGGACAACACTGTCATTTTTTCAAAGGAAGGTTAGAAAGGACTGCCAGAATAGCACTAAAATTGCTAAGAATGGATTTGCGGGGGGTGAACCCAAAAAATTCTCATTATTTAACATAATTAACAACATTATTTAGACATTTTCTAATCTTGTCATGTTTTAGGAATAATTTTCCTTAAATTCTGTTATAATTTCAATGAGTCCAAAAATCATAGAAACATAGAGTCACAGAAAGGTTTGGGTTGGAAAGGACCTTAAAGATCATCATTCACCACAACTCTCTGGCTTCTTTTCTCCAGCCAGTTCACAATCCATCTCACCACCCGATCATCCAGATCGCACTTCCTCAGTTTAGCCGCAAGGATACTGTGGGAGACAATGTCAAATGCTTTTCTGAAATCAAGATAGACCACATCTACTGCTTTGCCATCATCTATCCACCTGGAAATGTCCTCATAAAAGGCTATCAGGTTGGTCAAGCATGACTTCCCCTTGGTGAAGCCATGTTGACTGCCTCTAATGACCTTCTTATCCCTGATATGCCTAGAGAGAGCATCAAGAATAAGTTGTTCCATCACTTTTCCAGGGATGGAGGTGAGGCTGACCGGTCTATAGTTACCCGGGTCCTCCTTCTTGCCCTTTTTGAAGACTGGTGTGACATTCGCTTTCCTCCAGTCCTCAGGCACCTCCCCTGATTCCCATGACTTGCCAAAGATGATGGAGAGTGGTCTAGCAATGACTTCCGCCATCTCCCTCAGCACCCGCGGGTGCATCCCATCAGGACCCATGGATTTATGGGTGTCCAGATTACTTAACCTCTCCTTAACCCAGTCTTCATCTACCAGAGCAAACTCCTCCTTTGTCCTGACTTTCTCCGGGGCTACAGGGGTATGGGGCTTCTCAGGACAGCCTCCGGCGGTATAGACAGAGACAAAGAAGGCATTCAGTAACTCTGCCTTCTCTGTATCTTGTCACCAGAGCACCCACCTCATTCATCAGTGGGCCTACATTGCCTCTGGTGTTAGCCTTAGCTGTAATGTATTTGAAGAAGCCCTTTCTATTATCTTTGACCCCTCTAGCAAGGTTTAATTCTAAGGAGGCCTTAGAATTAGATGGTGAAACACTCTTTATTGGAGTGTAGTGATAGAATGAGGAGTAATGGTATTAAGCTGAAAGAAGGTAGATTTAGATTAGATAGTAGGAAGAAATTCTTTAATGTGAGGGTGGTGAGGCACTAGAACAGGTTGCCCAGAGAAGCTGCGGATGCCCCATCAACATCCTGGTTCAAGGCTAGACTGGATGAGGCTTTGAGCAGCCTGGTCTAGTGGGAGGTGTCCCTGCCCATGGCAAGGGGGTTAGATCTAGAAGATCTTTAAGGTCCTCTCCAACCCAAATCATTCTATGATTCTATGATTAAACAACACACCCACAAAACATATGTGAGATGCTGGAGCACAAGGAGAGATTTTCCTCCTTTTACCAATGGCTCCAAGAGAAGCAGAATAGGGCAAAAATGAATCATTTTCTCTAATTTAAGAAGTGGCACAGACAGGAAACAGATGAAGTTTTCCCGTCACCAGGATTTTGTATATGCTCTGCACCATTCCACATGTATTTAGTTATCACTCCAGATTTTAACAGCTGCAAGTAAAGCACAGTTCAGGTTTTCTGGATTGCTGGTTAATGACTAAAGATGTATTTATAATTAAGATATTTACATGGTCTTAGTACTTACCATTTACCTTTAATATAGCATATATTCAAAAATGTCAAGCTTTTCCTCAAGAAAAGAGGTGTTAAAATGGCCATGTACCCTGAATGACAGAAAAGGGATCTAGTTACAGGTTACAACCATTTAGTTGTGCCATTTAGCAGAAATTGCAATAGCTATGATACTTCTTCTGCATGCAGCCCTTGTGTTTGCTATGAAACATTATGAAATTGTTGTCCCAGTAGCAGAAAATTATGAAAATCAAAAGGGGGGTTGGGGGCGTGGACTTTCTGGCACTTGTGGCCCACTTCACCCAAACTCTGTTTCTTTCTTCTCTGGGATGTAACAACAAGCAAGGCATTACACTGGGATTCAGGGAACCTGTACTCTGGTGGTATGGATCTCCTGTACTGTCCTTCAGAAGCTGGTATGATGTTGTTCCGTTTTCTACTTCTTTCATCTTAACAGTGACAGATGTTTGGGACTAGGATAGTTACTGTCCTGTATTTCTATTTCCCAAATGCTTTTCCCAAATGACTTCACTTGAGGTCTTTATTTGCAAATGAAATGTAAAGATAATGTGAACACTTAGCTTTAGGTGTTTCCTAAAAAAGTAGCTGAAGAATACATTTGAAATTATATAGGATTCATTTGTCTTAGAAGATTTTTTTTAGTGTCTTCCACAGACCTCACATTTTCAGATGAGAATGCTTTGAGGTCAGGGCAAGAATTCTTCTCCCATAAGCAACACAGCTGAAAGTAATTTACTTGAGAGGCTTAATCAATTCTCCTTTTGAATACATCCAACTTTGCAGCAAAACAGCATTTCAGTGATGAGGTACAGAAAAACATATTGGAAAGGTTTCTTTCAATTGCGGAATTTAAATTTGATGTAACAAAGATTGCCTTTTGCAGACTGTGGCTTGCTATCTAGAAATACGGTAACTTTTGTGAGAAGAAATTTCTGTCACACCATTCTACGTATTTCTCAACCACCTGATGTCTCTACTGGAATAATATAAATTTATCTGAATTGTCATACCTTCACTGAAGTCATTGGTTATCCTTTAAACACTAAAAGTACCCAGAGGATCAGTTTATAGCAGGGTGATGATCAAGTCAGAATCCAATTACTTTGGGCTACACAGCAGCAGTTGATACAGGTTTATTTTTTCCACTTCCACCAGTTCTTTAATGCACTAGTTGAGCAATCTCTGCGTGTCCTGCACTATGTAAAAAACCCTTTCCCAGACAAAGATTAGAATCTGAATCAGATCATCATCATCTTATCACCATTTTCCACATTCCACTAAGATCAGTAGGATTTTGGACTCAGTGCAGAACTTAGCCTGGCACATGTGTGAGGTCCATTGAAAATTCATATTTTGGAATTAAATGCAGATTATTGCAGAAGCCAAGAGTTGCCATATGTTCATAGTAGTCAATGGTTTTTATCTGTTAATGGCTAGCCTATATCCAAAGCTTTTATGTATGTAATTGTTATTTGCATATGGCTTTAGGCATGTATATACGAATGTATACATAGATAGATATAACCTTAGATAGCCTGATAGCTTTCACAGAGTATAAAAATTAACAGTGAATGCTCCAGAATTTTGATGCAAAGCAGGGTTTTTGAGAACTCAAAACAGCATTTATTTGCAACCCTGTATCAGACAAAAACATGCAGATTAAGACCATAGAGTACAGTATAATAAGAGGCAAATAGAACTAAATAAAAAAAAATACAGAGAGAAATGCTGAAAAATAAATCTGTTCTCAGAAGACAGCAGAAAGTGGGAGAGAGCTGTAAACTCAGCTAAGATTTAATCAGTAAGAATAAGGAAGGACTGACTTCAAGAGGCAAATGACAAAAAAATATGAAGTCAAAAATAGTAGAAACCAATTAAGAGATGCTATAGGTAAAGGCAGATTGCATACACTTCCTCAGTTGAAATCAGTAATCATGAATGAAAGCAAACATCAGGAGATAAGTCCAGGATCACAAAAGCAAATTAGGAAAGACACCTGAACAACGACATTCCTAGAGAATAAAAGGTGGTACATGGCAGAACAGTGTGGATAAACTCAGCAGGGGTATCAGGAAGTTAAATCAGGTTTTGTAACAGAAAGGAAGTAGAGAAGACCATCATGTGGTTAAAATTGGGAAACTGAACAACCTGAGGAAACACTTTGAACAGTAACTTTGAACAGTCACTTCTGAAGGATATAGTGGACATTTGGATAAAATCTTCCAAAGAGTGTAGGAAAAGGAAAAATAGGATATGAGAAGAAAAATTCTCAGATCATAAAGCTGTCAGAGATAAGAAATCTTCACCAATGCAATATCTAGATAGAAATTCCATTGACTGGAAGTCAACTATAGTATTTAAATGTAATATTTTAGACTACACCTTCAGTTAAAGTAAAGTACCACATACAAATTTACAACAACAGACAAGATTCAGATAGGAAATATAAAGTTCAAATACCTACCTTGTTGTTACAACCAAAAAGGCATTTATTTCTATATAGAATTCATAGACTTTCACAAAGGCATTCATAGAATTTACAGAACAAATTTGGAAAAATTCCTGGGCTACTAGGGAACTTGACAAAACATGTTAACATAACCATGATCACGTGAAAGTTTAGGAAATCATAGAATCATAGAATGGTTTGGGTTGGAAAGGACCTTAAAGATCATCAAGTTCCAACCCCCCTGCCATGGGCAGGGACACCCTCCACTAGCCCAGGTTGCTCAAAGCCTCATCCAGCCTGGCCTTGAACACCTCCAGGGATGGGGCATCCACAGCTTCCCTGGGCAATCTGTTCCAGTGTCTCAGCACCCTCATAGTGAAAAATTTCTTCCTAATGTCTAGTCTAAATAAGTAATATTTATACATATGTAAGGCAACTACAAGTACCAGCCAAGATGTTTTATACTGGGTACATTGGACTGGAAAAAAAGCTCAAACAAACAAAACAAAAAAACCACAATTAACCCTCACTGTCCACATCTAAAATCCACACCTTAAACGTTGAAAACTGATGCAGAAGAATTCTGAGCAATAAGAAATAAATAAAGAAGTTCAGTACTTCAGGTGTCTTGTCAAGAAAAAGAATGAAATGGACGGAATGGGCAACGAAATTAAGGTCAGAATAGCAGTGAACAGATAAACCTTTGTAATTCTAAATCCAGCTAGACAAAAAGAAAACCTCTGGATACTGAAGTCTGCATATTCAATAAAATATAAAGACCAGTTCACAACGCAGAACTGCAAGCTGAGGACTTAATGAGATCCTCCAAGCTGAACTCCAGATCATCATAAATTCTTGTTTTAAAGATATCTTCAGTATCTGATAAATGCTATGATAAAAGGTAAAACTAAAGCCATTTGTGAACAGAAATAACTGATCAAAAATTGTGATATTTGGGATACCTATAAGCACTAACAAGACTCACCCTTGACAAGAATATTCAATGAAGAAAGCTGAAGTGGAAACAATATATTTTGAAGATTAAAATAAAGGTTTCTTAGAAAACAATTAAGATGACAGAGATGATTGTAAAAGACAAAGATAAAACAGTACAACAGCAGCAACTGCACTCCAAATTGAATGTAGAAGATTAAATGGACAAATCAACATCTTCTTCTGCATTTTTAGGCATGTTTCATGGTGGGTGTTTTGAATACATTTACTATTCCTTCCTGATCCCACAATGGGACTTGATGACTGCACAAGTCACCTCAAATATATATCTGTGCTGTGTGGTTAACAACATAAAAAGAATTATTATGAAACAATGATGGTTCCTCCCTGGACATCAGAAATAAAAAAATTTTAAAAATGAGAAATTTGGAGGAAAAGAACAAGTTGTTTTGAAGGCTAGCTGAGGTAGAACAGAATAACAGGCTTGAAAATGCTGCACACCAAGGGCTATAATATAAAAAATAAACATGCTTTGCCAAAATGTACATTAGCTTTCCAGCAGAAGCTTTCCTCCTGAGATAACACAAGGATTTCAGAGTGAATCTCAAATATCAGTGATTCTGTGGAACAGAATGAATCACATTATATTATGCTACACGTTATGTGTATTTGAGACAAGAGGCACATCTCAAACATTTTTTCTCCCCCAGTAAGCCACATTCATCCATGCTTCCATACAATTTCAGAGCCTCAATGTTCTTATATGGGCAAAAGCACCATTTTTTTTATATTTTTCTCACCTTATTGGGATAATACAGCATATTCCAGAGAGTTCTCCATACACACCAATAGGCAATATTCATTATAAAATCTGAAACTTTTAACAAATATTCATATTTCATTTTTATTTTTTCATAAAAGCACTCAAGAAGCACAAAACTGCATAGATCACCAACTGAAGGGAAGATAATTCACCCTCATTCAAATCCGGATGCAATTTTACTGCAAAAACTCAGCACTAAAAATTAGGAAAAGTGGATTTTCTTAACAAAAGTTACAAAATTATGCATTTAAGTGTTATAATGCAAAAAAAAATCAGATTTATCTTAAAGCCTATGCATTATTTTTTGCTTGCTTTCATTCTTATTAAATTGATAAACAGTATCCACCTAGGGCAACACAGCAGAGTAAATCTGAGATATCTTAATTTGCATGCACAAGCACCAGAGTGCTGAAGTTTGGCTGGTTTGTTTGGAGGGAGTGCAGGAGGGGACTTATTTGTTTTAAAAAATAAAAGAGACCCACAAAAAAACCAAAAAAGGTCACCACCCCAAAACATGCAACCATACACATACCCCCAAAATCAAAGTCTTATACAATTTTAAAATATCTTGCAATTAACAACTGGTATACTGCTGTCGGCTTATATTAAACTATTTCTTATGTTATGAACATGCTGGTTCACAAAGCAGTTCTGTGATTTTTGATCACTAATAAGTTCCCTTTGTGAGGATCCATCTGTTTATCACACTGGAGAACTCAACCCAAATTTCCCACACAAAAGGAACAGAATGAGTGGCAGAATTATTAGCTGGTAGGGCCCAAAATCATGTCCCTTTCATGTTGCACTGTTTTTGTCCCCTTGCTACTGCAGGACAGTATTTTCAGTCTCATATCACATCTGTTGGCAGCGAGCTACTGGTTGTGTCTGGCCCATAAAAATGCCGCCTCAGTGCTGCTAGCAAAGGCTCTCAGGAATGCCTTTGAAAAGCCTCCTTTTAATAACTCGAGTAACATACATTTCGGTACCGAAAAGGGTAGTAAAAAATAATTTGATGCCACCACCACCCATTGCCCCCACCCATTAGCTCTCTACACCCTGGCAACATGAATCAATGAATTCAATCTGATGCTTTGTTTTCAAGATCTTCCTTTGAGTAATCAGTGTCTGCAACCAGTGTATTTATGATTTCAATTTTTCCCTCTGTTTCTCTTCCCTAGACGTGTTGCAGACACATTTCAGTTATTCTGTCATCTTTTAACAGCTACTCTATGTCTCCTGTTCCGTTTGTTTTCAAATTAAGTTCCTGCTCATTCTAGCAAAGGATGAGCTCCTGATATATGACTGTGCTTAACCTGAACATGTCATCAGCATCCACTTCTTGAATAGCTGTTTCAGAGCAGAAGGGAGACCAACGTGACACTAGGATTTCAGTTCACTGGAGATCAGGGCGATAACAGCATTACCAACACTATACTTTTCTGTAATAATTTCTTATTACTGCCAGAGTTATTGATGCATGCAGAGCAAAAATAAAAGGATGATGAATTAATATCACTGATGGGGCTCATACAACAGCAAGCAGATTCCATCTGCTAGTCTTAACCAGATATTTTTCAGACATCACGTAATAGAAAAGCACTCAGAAAGTGAGTTTGCTGCCATCATTAGCACTGATTTTTCAATTGTTGAAAAAGAAAGTGGAGAGCTAGCTAGTTTTTAGCACTACTTAAAGTAATGCTATTTCTTACTTCCTTCTCTCATTTTCCAGCAGCAGTTTAATTTGGTCCATACAGTGCTATCTGCCTACTTTGCATGCATTGTCGGGGAGTAATTCCCACACTGCTCAAAGCACGTTTGGGAAGAAGCAGAAGCCTTCCCCATCCTACAGCAGGGCTGCACCAAGGCTGTGCCCAGGAGCAGATGCAGATGTCTGGTAAGCAGGAACCACTTGCTCCTTTTTCTCAGCAAGTCCTGCTGCCTGACCACATCAGGCAAGTCAGGCATGCACCCTGAATTTCCATTTCTTGGCTAATGAGTCTTCCTCATGGGAAAAAGAGGACGTGTCTGCCTCACCAGAGTCTCTCCTGAAGGGCACTGATGACGTGTCCACGGAGTGAAGGCTGAGCTCACAGTGACAATGGGAAACAGCAGTTCTTTCAGCTGAACCAAAGAAATTATGCTATGGAAACACATCTCTTAACAACAGAGTAAACCACAACTTCTAAAATGCATTCCTGTGCAATTATTTCTCTTCCAGAAGAACATGGGGCAGGGGGGACTCAGGGAGACTGCTCCTCAGAGCAACCCATGCCTCCATGCAGGGATCCATCTCTTTGCAGCGGGCTGGGAGGGAAGCAAAAGGAGGCAAAATCAGTCTCTTCAATAGGTAAACAGCATATGCAATGGATAAAGCCAGCAAGCTCCTGCAATGAGCATCTCAAACAAGGTCATGCAGAGAATCTGTGGCATAATAAGCCACACCAACAAAGACTGGCTGGCAAACAGTCTACAATAGATCTCTCTAGTACTAACGCTTAATTCTTCCCTCAGTTCCAATACATTTTTAAAAATTTATACCTTACTGTTTATTATTTTGTTTTTCTTATCTTTTTTTTACCACATCATTACACTGCCTCCAACATGCAAAGCAAAACCAAAAGGCTTTTTCTGATTTCATGAATACCAAGAGAAATGTTTTCCTAAGCAATTAGTAATCATACAAAGACACAGTTCTATTCACAGTTGTACAAAGTCGGGATAAGAAAATATTTAAAATGCAAAGCATATCTGCTACTATATTATCAATAAGACATAATAGCAGGATAGTAAATGTGTGGTATGTATATTTAGTATTTATTATAGAAATTTACTGCATAGAAGTTGTAAAGAAGTGCCAGATGCATCTAATAAATATGAATAAGGAAGGTTTCATACTCCCAGAGCTATATAAGATGCTGTCTTATAGCTCTCTGGTTGAAGACATTGTATGAAAATCACTTCACCTTTTTTAATTGGAACTAGATCCTCTAAATCTTCTATACCTGCATTAATCAACTAGTCAAAAACAAGCTTCTATGTGCAGTTAAAGTTTCAAGTGGAAAACTTCAGAAAGTAACAGAAAGTCAACTACCAGTTGAGGAAGAAAAGGAAATTAGGATGAGAATAATGATGATAACACACTGATGTTTCAGTTGTTGCCAAGCAGTGCTTACACTAAGTCAAGGACTTTTCACCTTCTCATTCTGCCCTGCGAGCAAGGAGGCTGGAGATGCACAAGAAGCTGGGAGGGGACACAGCCAAGACAGCTGACCCAAAATGGTCAAAAGGATATTCCATACCGTATGATTTTCATGCTGAACATGATGAACAATAAAACTGGGGGGAGTTGGACAAGGAGCAGGGGGAGGGCAGCAGCAGCGGTTGCTTGGGGACTGGCTGGGTATCAGTCAGTGTGTGGTGAGCAATTGCACTGTGCATCACTTGTTTTGTATGTTCTTCAATCATTATTATTATTTTACCTTCCTTTTCTGTCTTGCTCTCAGCCCATGAGATTTACCTTTTTTCTGATTTTCTCCCCCATCCATCTGGGGGGGGGGGAGTGAGAGAACAGCTGTGTGGTGGTTAGCTGCCTGCTGGGTTAAAACACAACAATACGTTTCACCCTTAAATATTATTTGTAAATTCTCCCTTTATTTTTTTAATATAAAAAAGCATAACACAAAATATGGTCATCGTCAGAAAACCAGACCTTAGAAATGTGAAAGGCAAATGTTGCATAGAAAATAAAATAGCTCCTTTACACATATTATATGCATGAGAAATTAAATCAGAATAGTGTTCCAGTTGCCCCAATATCAGATAAACAGATTTTGTAAAAAGACAATCTATGCTCTTTCACAAAGAGGCAAACAACTTTTACTGAAACATACTGCAGAATTAACAGGAAGTTTAGCCATTGCTGCTGGTGATTGAACCAATGATAAAAACGCCAGAGGGGGGAAAAAAATATTTCCTGGCAACTTGATAGTGAATTTTTAAGTCAATACAAGTATTTGGGTCAATGAACGTTGCTGTCATCTTTCCTTTCCTTTTTTTTAATGTCTTCTATATTTTTTCTAACTCTGTAAGTAGTTTAATTTCAGTAGGTTTTTCAGTGAAATCAATACTCACCAAAAGAAAAGAAAATCCTAAATGTTTTTCCTTAACCTACAGATTGTATAGAATTTTATTATGTTCTCTGCTTCTTTGTGGAATTGGTTTGTGTGGCAAGGTTTTGGCAGTGGGGGGGCTACAGGTGTGGCTTCTCTGAGAAGCTGCCAGAAGCTTCCCCTGTGTCCAATAGAGCCAATACCGGCCAACTCCAAGATGGACCCATCGCTGGCCAAGGCCAAGCCCATCAGCGACAGTGGGAGCACCTCTGTGATAACATACCTAAGAAGTGCAACAACCTGCAGACAGAGCGATGAGTGAGGATATGTGAGAGAAACAGCTCTGCAGACACCCAGGCCAGTGCAGAAGGAGGGAGGAGGTGCTCCGGGCACCGGAGCAGAGGTTCCCCTGCAGCCCGTGGTGCAGCCCATGGTGCGGCAGCTGTGCCCCTGCAGCCATGGAGGTAACGGGGAGCAGAGATACACCTGCAGCCTGGGGAGGACCCCACACCAGAGCAGGTGGATGCCCAAACGAGGCTGTGACCCTCTGGGAAACCCGTGCTGGAGCAGTGGCCCCATGGAAAGAGGAGCCCAGGCTGGAGCAGGTTCCTGGCAGGACTTGTGACCCCATGGGGGACCCACACTGGAGCAGTCTGTGCCTGAAGGACTGCACCCTGTGGAAAAGACTGATGCTGGAGCAGTTCATGAAGCAGTATTGTGGGAAGGACTCATGTTGAAGAAGTTTGTGGAGGACTGTCTCTCATGGGTGGGACCCCATACTGGAGCAGGTGAAGAGTGTGAGGAGTCCTCCCCCTGAGGAGGAAGGACAATGTGTGATGAACTGACCACAAGCCCCATTCCCTGTTCTCCTGCACTGCTGGGAGGAGGAGGTAGAAAAAATTGGCAGTGAAGTTAAATCCAAGAAGAAGGTAAGGGTGTAGGAAAGGTGTTTTTTTAAGATTTATTTCTCATTACCCTATTCTGATCTCATTGGTAATAAATTAAACTAATTTCCCCAAGTTGAGCCTGTTTTGCCTGTGATGGCAATTAGTGAATGATATGTCCCTGTCTCCCCGCCCTTATATCAACCCATGAGCCTTTTGTTATATTTTTTGTCCCCTCTGGAGCTGAGGAGGAGAGCGTTAGAGCAGCTTTGGTGGGCACCTGGCATCCAGCCAAAGTCAACCCACCACATCTGTGCTTAGTAGTAAACTATACTAACCAAACTCAGACTTCAGAGAATGTCCTTAAACACATGTTTTCTTCACCTGGGCATACTACAGCCACTCCACCTGCACTGACACTACCAGAATTCAGAACATATTTCATGTTGTTTAGTTAGATAAATTTTAATGTTCTTTGGAAATACATATTTAAGCAAACAGCCCATACAGCAGACAACTCCAGTGCATTCTCTAGCTGGCCTTTGCCTTCTAAAGACAGTGACAGCTCTACATTATTTTCACAACTGAGATAAAGCCAGCTCTACTCACCAATTTATGATGACTTCTATCAACTCAAACCACTGCTTTGACTGCCATTTGCCAACTACCAAGAGCATTCTCGACATTCACACTTACTTAAAAGGAAAACAAGTTTCCCAAGCCCATCTTCCCATCACTTTTCAGACTGGGTAATAGCTCAGATTGCTTATCAAAATGTAAAGCTCCTTCAGAGACACTCTGCTTCTGCTGGTGAGAAGACAGCATGAAAGAAGTGATAGAAATCCTAAACTCAGTGTCACCAAACTGTTTTTGTTTAGGATGCACGAAACACTTGCACTGCTTATTTCAAGTCAGCTCTATGATGCTGATTTTCAAGTGAATAGTAGTTCCATGTAAAGCAGTAAATGAATACACAGATGAAAGTTTTCTAATTAAAACAAATATTGTCACAAGTCTCTTTATGTTTTTATGACACTGTTGTAAAACCATGCATCAATTTGTAGCTCCATTCCCTCTAACTCCCCTCATCCTGGTGAAAGGTGGAACTTGAGAAGACCTAGGACCTTCTGGAGTCACTAGCTTCTTTCAACAATTTAAAAATAAAACAAGAAAAATAAAACAAACTTTCTCTGAATATTTCTTAACATCTAGATCAGTACTTCTCTATGGAAACTCTCTGTTTGGATACTTAATGTGGAGCAACGGTAGAAAAATACTGGATGACTGAGGTTTTTTAAATCTTATCTGAAGACTTTACACTGACAACCACTTTTTTTTCATTCCAACGGGAAGCACTAAGGCTACGGTCAGGATAACATTTTCAACAATTCCTGCTCCAGCCTGAGAGTGTGCTTTTCAGAAGTCCCTGCTGCTGTAAGTGATTAGTCCTTGCCACAACAATATAGAGGACAGCTAGTCTTTTTTGAAACTTCCTTGACCCTGCAGTTGATGCTCTTTGGAATTAAAGGTGAAACTAATATTGTTGGCAAGAGAATTATCTGTTGATTGGATTCACCAGGAAAGGTCTTCTACCAGACACCACCAGGACCCTCTTGATAGGTAAGGCACAGAAGGAATGGGGTTTGACACTCTCGGTATCACACATAGAATGGCACTCAGGTATCTTATCTGCTTGTTTTGAATGAGCAAAGGACAAATACAACCACCATGTGAATAATGGGGCAGGAAGCACTTGCAACTGCTAACAGGTTTTGGCACAGAGCACGAATACCACACTAAGCTATGCTCATAAGAAACTTGCAGACCTTCACAGACCCTCCTCTTCCCTGTCAGTCCTTAAATGTGTCACATATAAAATCTAACTAAAAAAGAACATGCTGCACATTAAAAATGTGCGCATACTGCAGCTGTATCCCATTCTTCCTAGTCGACTTGGAAGTTGTTATCTTTAGCTAATCAGCTCTCCAAAAGCCTGCAAAGTCCAGGGGTACTCAGGTGATATTGATAATAACACATCAACTATGATGTAAATTACAAAGACATGAGGTTAAGAACTGGAATAAATGGACTTACCTTGTGCTTTTTACAATGGGTTATTATCAAAGAACTGACTTAAATATGACAGATTGCATTTCTCTTCCTATCAGTCTTCTGAGATGAGCATCTTATCTTGAGATACAATGTCAGGGATGTTAATTGCTGTGAAGTACAGAAGCATAGAAATTCAGCTAGGAACACCACACATTCTGATTCATGAAGATGAAAGCAGAGACTGAAGCAAAGGATAAATGCATCAGCTACAGCTAAATGCTGATAATCTTTGTATTGATGCAAGAATCTGCTCAGAAACTGAAATTCACGAGATCTAGGAGCTAAAGGCTCATATTATGGTTTCTCACTTTTGTTGTTGTAGCTGGTTTTTGAACTCTTTAAAAACACGAGTCCTGAAAGTATGATTCATATCCCAGCTGGAAAACACATAGCTCCCTAATGCATTTTCTGTTTCCTCAGTGCATATTCTGGTAGCATTGTGGGCAAGCAGTATCAAACATGTTTACTCTAAATGGCTGATCTCAGAGCAGAACAACAGACTGTGCAATGAAATACTGCACTAGCCGTACAAGCACAATCAATTTGTCATCATTTGACACTCAAATTCTTCCTTGCAAAACACTTGGAAGTCAAATGAATTTGTTTTCTTTCAGGGCTTTTGTGTTTGCTTTGTTTTGTTTTGGTTTTTTTCTCTTTACTCTACTAAAACTGCAACAGGAATAACAATTTCTGCAGCTTAGAAAGCTGGAGTTGACAGTTTTCCATACCATAAGAATTTGGACTTCTTTCACCCATGTCCAGAAATAGCAAATGGCTTGTGCCTTTAAGATATCATTACGGGAAAACACAACAGCCATAAAACACTTAAAATGTATTTTATTCAAATCCATGCCATGACTTTCATTATTATAGCATCTAGAATCTAGCTGAAACTGAGACTCATTCTGGAAGATCTCAGAACTCACCTGTGAAGAGGCAGCTCCTGTCTTGATAGTTTTAACTTTCAGGCAGGTAAGGCAATTAAGAGATTAGAATCAGAATTTGTGTCCTTATTGGAACAGGCTCAAAGACAAGGTAGTAAAAGATTAAATCCTCAGCAAGGATGGTTCTGTGGAGCAGGAGCAGAAATCACTCTCTTTTGTCATGTCCGTAAGCATTTTTTAAAAAACTCGTGTTTTGCTTTAGCCTCTCACCAAGTCTCTGGAAAGCAAGACACACATTAAAAACATTTATATAGAAAAGCATAAATGGAAAAATAGGTGATTCCCAGTCTTTGTGGCTCTAGGGAGGACTGTCCAACTTCAGAAATTCTCTCTGACCCCAATCACCCCCTTCAGAAGAAATCACCCCTCTAACAGATGGCACAGTTACAGTGACATGGTCATGTACCTCTGCTGGATTTGCAACCCAGTGTACTGCAGTGAGGGATTTGTGCCAAATCAAACTATAAATAAGTCTGCACTTGTTCAATAATACTCACTAATTTTAGGAAACTTGATTTGTGCATTTCACTCCTTGTTCCATGTTTCATACAGCTTTTAGAGATTTCACATCACCAGCTACAACCATAACCTACAACAAAGTTATAAGTTTGAACATGGGACCTGGAACAAACTCACTGAATTCTGTTTTGCTGTTGTGTAAGAAATAAGAAAAATTGGCAGATAAACTAAAAAAATATAATAATACAGATTTCTACTGAATCAAATATGAAAAATAGTATTACCTCTAACAATATTCATTCTAATGCATAGCTTGATATTAAATTTTTAATTTTTGATACCCTTGTATTTTTCAGTCTTCTACAGAATTTTGTACTGAAAATATAGTCTAAAAGGTAGGTAGAGGACATTCAGATGTTTTAGCATATATATACAGCCAGTTAGGACCTCTCACACAGAAAAGCATTGAGGACACTATAGGCTAGCACACTGGTTTCTTGTTTCTGTCATGTCAGTAAGCAGTGAAACAGTTCATCATCACTGATTTTAAAATCGTTAATGTTTGTTACTGAATTCATAATTTTTGCAGCGGGATGGACAACTTGACATTCCTCGGAATTGCATTCAGAGTAAGACGAAACTGAATAGCTTTTCACTTTGTTCACATTTTTTTTCTTTATTTTTTTTTCAGTCAGTCTGAACTCTGGTGTTCATTCTAAGGCAAGCTGTACAAACTAAGGGTAGTTGGAAGACAGTTAAACTGTAACAGAGTTGCAATATAATTAGGTTAGACATTAGGAGAGAAACTCCCTAAACAGTGAGGAGACTGAAGCACCAGATTATCCATGAAGATTGTAAAATCTCTCATTGGAAGCATTTAAAAACACCTATCAGGTATGATTTAGGTAGTTTTGATACTGTATTGAGGTAAGAAGATGTATAAGGTGCCTTCTGATTTCTTCTTTTTTTTTTTTTTTAATGTACCTGAACAGAACCGTACATTGATATTTGCACTTGTGGAACAGTATCTACATAACATCGATACATTGTACTTAACTAGACCTATGTTAGGGATACTCAAGACACAGGTCTGATTTTGTTTAGCTATAAGTTTAATTTTTTTTTCTGTGGTCTCTTCCATATAAGTAAGAACCTGGTAAATTACTGTTTATGACTTGTCTATTTCATACCAATTATTTCCTTTTCCTATTCCCTTAATTATTTCATGGCTGAAATGGTGAAACAACTGTTACAGAAACAAGCACATTTTCTCCATCATTCTCCAGTTCTGACTCTTAAACAGGAGATTAAGAAACCCAGATATTCTGAGATCCAAAAAAACTTTCTACCTATACCTAGAAGAGCGTGGTGTCATCAGAAGACGACTGCAGTCCATTATGAGATTAAGCTTCCCATCTCCACCAACAGCCAGTATCATGTTTTCCATGTTTTCCAGCTTATAGTAAAGCACACATGAGCGCAGAGTGGGATAAGCTGTGCACAAGGAGACTTCTTAAACACATCACCTAGTGTTTCTCTTATGTCCTGGAGCAAAAACATTTCTATCCCCTGAAAAATTTTCAGCAATATTTTGAATGCTGATTGTCATTATTATCCCCGTGAAAGTCTTTTCTTAATTCTAGCTCTACTAAGCTTCTTTCTCCACCAATACATTATAGCACCAAGTTCCTTGGGCTAACTATACACTGTATAACAGGATTGCTTTTTAAACAGTTTCATGTGTATTATAATTCAATTCCTTTTGGTGTCTTACTAAAAGAGAATGAATAGAAGTATATGCCTGACTTTCTTTTCTGCAACTGTTACTAACTGTTGCCCCATCTCCTGTCTCCAGCATTCTTTCCTCTGACCTAAATAAAATTTCAAATAATTTCACCTCATTGAGATTTTAATTTACATGAGCACACCTACTACAAGAGATATAGGTGACCTTGTGGGTCTCAATCACGATTTTTTTTTTCCTTTTTGAGGACATAAGGAGCAGGAAAGAAATAAGGTGAGGAGAACTGAAGTCAGTATTCCATACAATTTCCTTAATGCAAATAATTTAACCATTTTTTATTCTCAAATATCTCTCTGTTCTCCTTTTATAGATGTGATGGCACTTTCCTACACATTGCTAAATACTACATACATGTTTTCAGCAAGCTGTCCCTAATGACCGCTAGAACTATATGTTTGTTTTACCTTAAATGTTTTGAAACAAGATACATGAACAGTTCATATTTGTTCTCTCAATACAGGTGGTAACTCTAAAATTCCTTCCACTCTTTACTCTTGTATCATCTATTATTTTTGCATTTCTTAGCCCCTTCTTCAGATCATTATCATATTTAAATTACCTACAGAACCATTCTTTCACTAAAAGCTTTGACAAGAAGCAGTGATAATTTAGTCATTCTTACAATGGTTATTTACTTCTACTGCAACAGTACCTAGGGATACCAGACATTGACTGAACTGGCTATACAATCAAAAGAGAACAGAAAGAGTAGTCCTCTTGCCAGACAGTGTTCAGGTTAAAAGGAAATCAATCACTTTTTTATAGAATTCTGTATGCATGAATGTAAATAAATAAGGACAAATCTACTACAGCTGCATACTGTTAACGAGCTAAAACATGCTCCAAAGCCTTTTATTCACAGCTACTTTATTCAATTCCCCTTTCTCTACTGTTGGCTGTTTCCTGGAGAACTAATGACATCCTACCTAAACTAGTACTGTAAGTTTTACATGACACGTGGTACTTACATGCAAAAAAAAAGTATTCATAAATTTTTCTTTGTCAAGTTTGCATATTTAAAAATTAGAGTCACACTTTGTCAGGTTCAGGATGCAATTTAAGTGCTTTGGTTTTGGTTTTGATTTCAGTGCATCTTGGTTTTAGGAATCTGAGTTTTCATTACAAAAGAAAACAAAGTCTCTGTTCCTTATGGACATGAATAAATCCACCAACATATGAAACAAGAGGTTGATGCAAAGCTGATTTTCATGCTGTTCTGAGCCTAAAGGGAAGCAACATTGTTATTCAAATTGTATTTTGAATAAGATTGCTGATATTGAATCTCAACATTTGCATTGTAGTTTCTATTTTTTAGGACAAGGTAAGGGTTCTACAGAATTTCAAGAGTTGTTTTCATTTCATTGCCACAAACAGAAGAAACTGAAGGTGGTCCTAGAAATCACTCTGCCTCACAAACTGGTCCAACTCTACCAGAGGCGACTATTCTTGACAGAAGAACCAACCTGTTCCTCCTGTTGAAGCAATGTCATTACTTAACAAGAACTGCAGAGTCAGAGACAAGAATAAGAAAGATGGAATCTATACCTCAGCATTTGGTGTTCCTTTGGGGGATTAAGTAGTCCTGAACTCTGATTCTTGCTCAAGGCAGTGCTTACGGACTTGCATTGAAAAGGCATACTGCGCCTAAAATTCAGTAAAATAAAACTTAAAGAATAAAAAAATCTTCTCTTCACACATTCTTTCCAAAGTGCTGCTAGACTTAATTTTATCAGATATTCACTTCCAACTCTATTTTTTATGAAAATATTTTTTCCTTTATTTACTAAACATTATTTTAAACAAAGATTCACATTAGGACAAAATTTTTGATGTTAGTGGTGAAAGAAATATGATCAGGACTCCCACTGGAGGAAAACATGGCATCAAAAAAAACAATAGATAATGAGTCTAGACAATTTTTGAATAAGAAGTAAAATCTTTCATGGCCGATTAAAATATTTTTGGCTTCTTTTAATAAACCTTAACAGAAGCGTCAAGAAATACATCTGGCTGTACTGAGGGAAAAATGTTGAATTGTGCATTACCTCATTGTTTTTTCCCCGAGAGGGAGAGTTCCAGAAGTTTAAAGAAAAACTACATAGTCATTAGAGTAGAGAATATGAATATTTTAATCTGACGCAATGACACTATTAGTTCTCCACAATATGTTTCCTTCATTTCCTTTGATCAATGCAGGAACATCAAAAATGAGATGATCTGACTTCTTCTGAAGTTGTATTTGCAGAAGCTTTATGTCTGTAGCAGAAATACTTTTTTTAATCTGCCACTGCACTGCCTAGTGCTTGGCATCCTCTGCATTCACCATATTCTGACCTAAGGGCCCTTGTATTAACCTGCGCTATCTCCAAGGGAAAAGAGCTTAACTCACCATTTCTCAGCAGCACATCAGGAGCCTGATTTTTAACTACTGAAAGGATGGCTTCAAATCACTATGTTCGCTGTAAATAAAGCTTATAGACAGTGCTCTTTGGTTTAAAATTGGGTTCAATGTACAAATCAGAGTTCACTCAAGTGTAAATCAGTAAATGAGAAAACATGAGTACTTCTGCACTTGGTTGTAAGTTCATGCCTGCACTGTCCATGTACAGCTCACTGGGGAAGGGATACTTTCACATGGAAACTTCTCAGTGTGACTCAAATCTTCCCCCCACTTCTCCTTAGTATTTCCCAAAACATAATTTGTTTTTACAAAACCTCACCTTTAAATTATTTTCTCTACTGCTGAAAAAGCTTAAATTAACTACACTGTAAACTTCTCCAACTTTATTATTCTATTGTTTCTAATCTCTTATTTTGAAGTTGTCCCCATTCTGACTGGAACAAAGATAAATTTGTTCATAGTAGCTAGTGAGAGGCTGTGTTTTGGATTTGTGCTGAGAAGGTAGATAATATACTGATGTTTATTGTTGCTGCCAGGACAGTCAAGGACTTTTCAGCTTCTCTGCTGTGACAGTGTCTGCAGGTGCAGGAGAAGCTGTGAGAGAGCATGGCCCCAATTACTAGCCTGAAATTCAACCTTGGGTTTAGGATTGGGACCCAAATTGGCCAATGGTATATTCTGTACCATGTATGTCATGCCCAGTATATAGATGAAGCTCTGTCCAGAAATGCTCTCTTGCTCTGGATCATCCCATCTCTCTCTGGGTCACTGGTCTCTCAGGAGCATCTCACCCTTTCAGCCAGCTCTCAGTCTCAGATGCTCTGGCCCTTACCTCCTTTCCAGAATTGTGGTTTTGGTACTCAACCTCCTCTGGGATTGTTAGCCAGGAATGGACTGAGCCTTAGTCATCAGGTGGTGAGCAGTATCACTGTGTATCACTTATTTACATATTTGTATATATTACTATTATTATTATCATCATCATTTTCAGTTTTATTGTAGTCTAATTATTTAATTGTTCTTAACTCAACCCACAGATCTCTTTTTCCTTTACCCCTTTAAATCTATCCTCATCCCCAGGAGGGGTAAGGGTGAGCAAGCAGTTGTGGTGTCTGGCTGCCAGCCAGGCATGTAAAACTACAACAGAAGTGCACAGTGCCATTTTATTTTTCTCAGATAGAAAGGACAGTTTTGTCTAAATGAAGAAGTGTTGTCAGATACAACACAGCATTTACTATCAGGGAAATAGTAGTATCACAAAGACTCCAGGCCTTATTATATATTCATAAAGGAAATCTGAGGCCCATATTGTAATGGTTATTATGGGAAGCCTCCGAGAGTGGTAAAATAGCAAGATCACTCTGGAGCACTATAAGCTCTGTTACTTTAAAGGACGGTAAAGATGTGGGGGAAATGCAGTAGCTATAGGCTCGTATTTTTAGTTAACTTAACCTGTAAAATCCTTGCAAAAGTGTCAACTAAGATATTAATGTCTACTTTTCCCAAATTAATTTGTCAAAAAAAGTGTGCTTTATTAAAACAAGGCTATCAAACAATAACATCAGGTTTTAATAGACTTAATAAACATTGAACAACATTAGAATAACCATTCAATGTTATTTTCCTCAGTGTAGAAATGGGTCCTGGGTGAATACAATGAATTACCCTGTCCACGTAAGGAAGAAATTTAGAACTAGGAATAACCTCTATACTCAAAGCATTACTTTCAATATTAATAGTGAGATTTTTTTTTCTGATATATAAAACTGTTGATAAATTTGTTGTTGCCTTTTCCTATTTCATTTTCCCTACCTGGAGAAGGGCAGAAAGACACATTTCTTCCATCTCATCCTTAGTCCTTTATGCAAACTCAACTTTGAAAGGGAGTGGGAAGGAGGTGTAAAGACAGCAGCTTCAAAGTTGTTATTACGAGCCTCCAACAAACATATACCACACATGGATCTAACTCAGAAGTTACCCCTGATGCAAGCAGGGTGTTGGACCAGTCCAGACTCTAGAGTCCCTTCTAGACTGCCTGAATCCCAGTTTCTGTGCACTGTGGCTTAAAGTGCAAACAGAAAATCCAGAGCAAACAGCAAGCAGGTCAGCTAGGAACCTCTGAAGTTACAAGTTTTCTGAACTGGAAAAAGAAGGTCAGCAAGTTACCTGCATGCTGGGATGGGACCTGTTCATCCTTGTCACACACAGACTGCATGGTTATCAGTTACTACAGTGGTGTGGTTTGTCCGCTACAGCAGGAGCAGATCAGTCTAAAAACTAACACTTGGTCATAAACTGCTGGACTTAGATATATGGCAACCAGGCTTCTTGCTTTGGTGCTTAGCTGAAGAAAAAGCCATGTTGCCTGGAAACAGTTTGGTCTGTGGGAGGTTGAGCAATCACACCTTTTTGGAAGTCCAAAACTTAGAAGAATCAATACTACCCAGAGAGGAATAAGGTATTCTGAGGCAAACATTAAGAGATTCAAGCTTACAGATGTTAACAATGAACACACAGGCAGCAGGCATAGACCAAGCCACATAAATCAATACTCTGGCTAGGCTCAAAACTTCCAACCTGGCACACGAGGTGAATGACCACCACTTCCCCGAGCAGACCCTCCTCGAAGGCCTTCTGCTTCCCCAACCTCCAAGACACCTCCAGACAGACAAACATCTGGGGTGACAAAGCAAGTCCCTTGCAGCCATCTGCAACCTGTGAGAGGCTAGCAACAGCTCAAGAAGCAGAGAGAGATGGGACCAGCCCCCAGCAATGTGAGGATGCTGTGGGACCCCACCAATACCCAACCCTTTCAGCTCTACTGCACCTCTGTCCAGACTCCCTGGTGAGGAAGATGCTTCCACAGTTTCAAGTATCAGAATCATAGAAGGGTTAGGGTTGGAAAAGTAGGGTAGGAAACTTATGAAGCCTCTCACTTCATTACTGCCCCAGAATCCACACATGCTAAGCATATGTGCTCCCATGGGGCACAGACAGCTGCCTCTGTGCTCATTTGGGGCAGGTAATTTAATGAAAAACATAAAAAAGTCATATCCCAGTCTTTACTGAAGGATTCAACATTTCAGTCAGTAGTATGGGAAACCTCATGTTATACAAGACATTTGGAAACTGCATTAGCTCAGCTCTGATGACTGCACAGGACTGACGTTTAAGCATGTTGTACATCATTTATTTGCTTTCTCTCTTGATTGCTAAGCAGCACACATGAAAGGTAAAACAAAACTATTATCTGAAGATGCACGGTTGAATTTGATGTTACAGATATCAGCCATCTCTTAGATTTCCATTTTCACTGGTATTGTTGATTTGTGCTTTGACAGCAATGACTTTGCTGCAGTGCAGGAAACTGCTAGAAAAGGAAGAGCTGATGAAATGCAACTTGAGAATGAAAAGAACCCTGCACTGATCCCATACACATTTGTATTACCAAGAAGCTTAATGAGTAGGTATTCAGCCTTAATAACCAAATAGCATCATTTACAAATAAAACATAAATTTCTATAGAAATGAAAGTTCCTGTGTGAAGAGAAGCTCTCATAAATGAATATCAAGCAGTACATAAACTGCTGAGAGAGTACATTTGCCATGCACCAAGAGTATGCATTTAACAGCCTTCTTCTGTCCTCATGTTTGCAGCTGATAGTCATTACAGTAGCATTAGAACTGCAGCAGATTTATCATATTTGCAATGTAAATTTATTACCATTCAAGTAATCCTAGCACCTGTGCTTTACCATTAATAGACATTCCTTTACATTTTCAATTTCCCCCCATCATTCACACTTGAATGAACCTATAAGTGAAGATGAAATGTAAATTTAAATCCACTCTTTCTAAAGTTTTGCGCTTAAACTCCATTGAGGGGAGTTTCTCCTATTGGAATGAAAAATAACTTACTTGGTAATGTTGTGTAGATCAAAAATTGCTTCAGGGAAATGAAACAGTCACATGAACAGTGTTCACATCATATGGCATCAGGCATTTATTTCAACTTAAAATAGCAGGGAAGTAAGAAATTAAACTACCTGCCTCCTTTGTGTGGAGCACAGCAGGGTTAAGCATACTCGGTATAACAGAGGACTTTGGGATTTTGGGCTTATAGTCTTGTTGTACTGCAAGACTGCAAATTCCCAAGAACCTTATGGTTCTTCAAGGACTGCAATATTTATGGAGGCACCTATGCAGCCAGCTGTTTCTAAAACAGCTTCAGTGAAGACATAGCTAGAATGACCAGAGGATCACTTCTCACACCTGGATGTGGACAGTAAAAAGCAAAAAATATGTTTCTCTGCCTTGCCCTCAAATGGTGGCTGTGTGATCTGTAAGACTGGTCTGCTCCCTCACGCAGTGGCCGCTATTCACGGAGCTGTTGTCTCCTGAAGTTACTCTATACAGTACTCTACATTCATAGCCATGGAACTAAGAACAGTTTAATTTATAACCCCCAACACCACCACCCAAATTTACTAGAAGGATTTATTACAAAAAATAATTACATCAACTTAATATGACTTACATAGATTAATTTTAATCAAACATTTTCCTGATGTCATGGGCATATTTATGTTGCAGGTTCATATGCAGTTCCTGCATAAGAAACTTACAGCAAATGCTAAAAATTCAAACTCTTTCTTGAATAATAACAGTAAATATTGAAGTAAATTTTTCCAGGAAGAAAAGAAAAAGAAATCACTTTGTTAAAAATTGAAAACACAAACCATTCAAGTGCAAAAAAGAACATTTAAGCTGAAATATGCCACAACTCCACTATTTTTTTTACTAGATGGTACTGCTTCTTATTTCAAAATTTTGTGCTTCCAGAAAACACTTTATTTTTATATTAAATCTTTTACTATGTAAAGATTAAGGACCCATCTTCTTTACTGTATACTTATAACAACACAAGAAGGAAAGAAAAGAGAGAACATGCACAACACTGAGCCGCTTTTTAACAAAAAACAGGGAGAAGGAGATTTTTTCTTGTGTGTCTTTTTAAAAATCTGATTATTTTAGTATGAAAAGAAATTTTGATTGTATTCATCTTTTAAAATCTCTTATTACAACCAAATATCTTAATTCTGAGTTTCATACAAATTAATTCTCTCTATTTTACATAAAGCTTTATTTACATAAAGCTTTAATTGCAGAGTATGGGATTATACTTGCTTAGCTAGATGTACATTTTCAGAGGCAGGAGGTGAATTTTTGACTAGTTGTACAATCAGAAATCAAGCCTAATATAGTGGTTCAGAGACACAATCTAACTTTGTATAATCATCTCAGAGAAACACACTATTCTTCTCCATAATTTTATGGGATTTTTTAAAGATTTTTATGTAGCATATTACTAGAAACATTAAAAGTTTCCTCTTGCAAGTTGAAGTAATTTCAGATTTACCTTTGTCTGACTTTACTTGGTGTATACACTTGTTCTTATTGTCTAAATGTCTTTGTCTCTCATAATTGATGGCTTTGATCTTAAAAGAATCCATAAAAGCATAAGGGCAATTACACCTTCAGGTATCGTTCTCACACCATTGGAAATAGTATGACACAATGCTTACTAGAGCAGGTTCTAATTACCTATCCCACTACTGCAACACAAAAATTACCTCACAAAAGGATTTAAAGTCAATGTCATAGATGCTGTGAATAGGCATACTAAATTATTTCCAGAAAATGCAGCTCAGTTATAATTAGATTAGCTTGGCATTAGTAGAATAAAATCTTTAATGGGGCACAGCTGAAAATATAATGGAGTAGACTGCTTTTACGATTGCACCAAAGAAAGACTTGGTAACAGATCTGAGAAAGGTTATTTCTTCACAAACTAGTTGATTTCAGAGTCGGGAAAATAAAGATTCTGTCATTTTCCTATTTATCTTTATGGATCTTAAATTCTAAAACAAGTTTGGCCAGAAATGGGATGCAATATTTACCCTCACATGACAAAGGACAGACTATTTAAATGAAGGTTAGGCGAGATGAAGAATTAATTCACCTCTTCTATATATTTGATATGCAGCAGTGAAATTGCGTGTAAAGCTACTTCAGAAATATCTTTATGCAGTTTACTTATGGCACAAAAAGCTGAACGCAATGAATGTTGGCTTAGGGAATGATTCTCCAACTTGATAAGGGCAGCTGCAGGGATCACCTTTCTAGGCTGGTCCCCTCAAATGGGCATATAGAAGGAAGTCAGAGTTGGTGGGGGCGGGGGTGTCTTTTTATGTTTTACTGATAAGAACTTTTCCTATTGTTTGGTTTAAAGGAAAGAAAGAATGATTCTGAATATTTATGCTTCCCCAGTTGCTACGCACATTGTCCTGCCAGGCAGGGGGAAGCACAGAAAGGCTGCTGTCTGTGACCTGCATTGTCATCCAACGTTTTGTTTTCTCCTTCATTTTCCAGCTATAGATCAGCTTGAGTTATCAGTACTTCAGATCCACTTCTCTGATCATGACTTTCTAGCTAAGCATGAGGGGTAGCAAACACTCACCGTGGTACAAGAAAGGATATTTACAGTGATATTAAGACTACAAACTTTAGCATACCAGGTATCAGGATAATCTCAAGGTTAAAACTTTGAAAAATAACTTCTATTTCTTTCATCAGGAGCTGAAGTGCAGAAATAGTCATAACTTCTGTGACAGTAAATAACCCACTCAAGTAATTTGCCAGCTATTGAATACCCTAGAGTACATATGTAGTAATATATACTGCAGGATGTCATAGTGCATAGAGTCATGGAGGGACAGAGAATGATTAGACACAGATTTCTCTACAGGAGATCGTTAATGCCATTAAAAAAATTGCCCTCTGGGAAACACTGAAATCCCAGATGGCTTTCCTGTATAATTCTTTAAATCTTTTCTGCATATTGTATGCCAGCCTTTAGTGGATATATTTAGTGAGAAGTTTGCTAGAGGGCTACTCTCTGGAGATGTAATGCTTTCATTAATCACTGCAATCCTCAGCAAAGGAAGGGGTTCCTATGCTGTATCCAATATATTGGGTAATTCAGTATGATTATGATCATGCATCAATATATAATGTTATTTCCCGCCTTCTAATTTTTTTGAATCAATCTCTTTGCATATTAAATCTAAAGAGCATTTATCAATATTTAGATATTGCTGGCATTAAGACTTCATAACTGAAGTGACTAACTGGGTCTGGATCATTATAAATATATCCTATATGATCCAGAGTATATGTGTGTATATATATAAATAATGCTTATAGTGCATACATATACACACCAGCATTTTTGACCTGCTACAATTTGATTACCATTGCCTCTGAGGATTGACCATTATTTTCATCACAGATTATAAAAACTGTACTGAAGTCACCCTTCTCTCCCCATTTACCCCATCAGAAAAATGTAACTTTTACTTTTGTAAGACTAATGACAAAAGTGAAGGACTTGAAAATAATTATCAAGAGAACTTGAGAAGAACAAACAAAAATAAAACCCTAAAAGAGCATCTCACTAAGTCTAAAGATCTTACCTGAGAGATAATGCTAGCAGTTTTCATTCACTGAAAGATAAAATCCTGATTGGAGGAAAGTCAGAAGGTGCTTTGACATTGATGTTTACAGACTTGCAACTTCACTCCTCCTCAGTCTGCTCCTAGTATATTTAGTAGTTACTAGTTTCACAACACATCCACAGGCTATCTTTCCTCCTGGTATTTAGGGAAGAGCATAATGATAGATAAGAAGGTTTATTATGACTGTTCTGGAAATTTTGTTTCTTGTTTATTTTATTACATTTGCTTGTGCATATTCCTATATAATTTAAGTTAAATGAATAGACAGACTATCAACACATTTCATGATAAGTTTAAATTATATACAAGTATTCAGGGCCTGGAATGAGAAACATTTTATGCTTTAAAAATAAAAATATATTAATTAATGTAAGTAATAAAAATTTTATGTAGAGCGAGAGAACTACATTCACTGTGCACTAAGGTGCCATTATAATAACCTCCTGCTGAATAAAACATCAAGTACATATTTTTTCTGTTGCCCCAGATGACACAATTATCATCGATGATTTACAATTGCTATATAATAGATGGATTTCACTAATTTGTAGATGCCAAATGGGCTGCATGTGGGACATTCAGAGGAACATTTTACCATCTTTTAACAGAATGGAAACAGCTAATAAGTAAAGGTCTGTCTATGCTAATTAGATTTTTGAGAAAGCCTACCAATAACCACTTTTAGATTCATATTTGAGAGTCTGCAATATCCAGAAAGAAGTGGGGGAGGATCTTCTACTGGAAAAAAAGCTTCAACTTTCAATGTCCTTCAAACAATTGTAATTAATTTTCCTATCAGGAAAAAACAAACAAAAACAAACACCAAAACCACCACCACAACAACAAAAACCCCACCCCTGCTATGCTGCTTTGATTAATTTTTTTGCCAGGTGAGACATCTGGAAACATTGAGCAGCCCTACCTTGCTGCATGTGAGAATCACTCAGCTTCAACAGCAGCATGGACTACGTCCGGGGTGTCTACTGCCCGCTGCTGTGTGGAGCCCCCTTGGAAGAGGGGGGAAGGGAGGGGTCCTTCACAGGAGCCCAGCTCCCCAAAAAGAATGAGCAAGTCAGACTCCTACACCCCAGCCACCATCACCTAATACTCTACAATGCAGCTAGGAAACACTGGTAAGACGAACAAATTTAAAATAAGATTTTTTCCAGGTTACTATCAGCAAGCCAAAATTGTGAAGCTGCCAAATTTCACCCTGATGCAGATAAAACGTATATTACAAGATTCAGTTTTGAAGAGGATGGAAATTAGATGTTTATGTTCAGACCTAATGTTTTTAGGTCATTTAAAATGACCTTTTCTTTATCTGAACAAATAGCCCTGGACACAGGTCGTTCTAAATAAGTTTAGAAGTATCTCCAGGTATAACAGTCATTCTCTTTTTTTTTTTCCTTTACTGATATTTTCATCCTCAGCCAAATATTGTGCTTTATTTCTCTGTTTTAATTCTTAAGGGTCCTAATTCAAATACATTGCAATCAGTGTGAGTCTTTATTTAAAGCAGTAGGGTTTAAAATGACTCACCTCAGTGGATGTTAATCAGTCTTAGTCTCATCTCTCTGTCTTTGATACAGTCCAATAGTTATCTTTGGCAGATGTTTCTGGTATAAATGAAACTTTATGGGGATTCCTTTAAGAACATCTGCCAAAGGGATTTTTAAAGGAAACTTAATAATAACTGAATCAATTGACAAATTACAAAATGCTTTAGCATCTATACCAACTACTTAGGATATACTGTTGACCTTGAATTAGATCCCATAGTGTCCATAGCAGGTCTATAACACAATTCAAAGCTAGGTAACTAACTACCTAGCTTTTTGTTGCCCACTCAAGGCAGCTTTTTTGGATCATGTTATTTTATCCAATAATGGATATTTGTGTTCCAAATGTACTTTGGGGTGTAATAGTGCACCTACAAATTCACACCAGTAGCATTCACAACTGTCTTTATTCCCTATTCCTACACGACTTAAAAAATTTACATGGAATATTTTAAGATATTTCAGCCTAGGAACCACATTTTTGGTAAACTTACATCCTTTTCCTAAGGTAATCACGTACCCAACTTATCTGCTCAGGAACTCACTGGTGTGTAAAAGAAATAATTGGTTAAGAAATCAAAACTATCTAGGAAAGATATCATGAACTGAGCACACATCCCATCCTCAACAGAAGCAAAGCTAAGTAGACAGAAAAAAAATGGAAACAAAAGACAGACACAGAAAGGTCCAAAACTGAACCAGTAACAACAGTTTACCAGTTTCCCTATTTTTAGTACATCTGTGTTTTAGGAAAGATTCTCCTGAGACATATTAGCAGCTAGTGAGAAACTCTAACAGTCATTGATTGACTCATCCAAGAAGCCTGTGCTGCAGGTATGAAAAGCACAAAGCACTGAAAAAATGCTTTACAATTAAGTTGATGCAAGTAACTTTCCCAGCTTCAGTTCCAAGTGATACAAAAGCTACATTTGGAAAGTATTCCCAAGTACTCTGAAACACAGTATCCTTTTTTTTTTTTTTTCCACTTAGTAATGTTATTTTCACAAAACATGAGCATAAGGCCTTCATCCCTTTTATGCTTGCCTCTCCTCATGTCCTTCCAGCTTTTACCCCAATCTCATTATGTAGTTTGTTTTTTTTACCTACTAAATAGTCTGATTACTAAGAAAAGTGAGCCCTTAAAAGGCATTATCCCTGAACCAACAAAATTTCTTGATCTGCATGCAAGCAAAACAGGGTAATGTTTGGTAAGGTTTCTTTTAAAGGTGATGTATTTTGAAGGCAATAATGGCTATGCTGGAATCCATTCTTCAGTTTCATCAGATCATTCTTTTTTCAATTCAAATGCAAAATTAAAGGCCAGCTACCAAGCGAGCTATAAGGTGCATTCCCAGGATGTATCTGACTACTGAACTACTGAACCAGTGAATAGTCACAAGTTTTCCACAGACCAGTGTCATGTTTATGCAATGTTCAGGAGTCCTGACAGCATGCAATTATTCCTACTGGAAGAAGCTACCATCATATCAGATGCTCAGATTTTTTTTTTTTTTTTTTTTGCATAGTATGGTTTTATGCTCACTGTATGCAGATGCCTGACAACATGTAGTTTGCCTTGGAAATCAACTAGCAAAGAAACGACAAATAGCCAGACAAACATCAGCCACTGTACCAAATCCATTTTGAGATTTTTGCTGCTCAGATGTGTGAATGATTTCCATCTGTTCCTATGTGAGATAAAGATTTAGAACTGCTGTCACTGGGGAGCCTTCTTCAAAAAAGCCAGCCTGTGCCAGAGCAGCTTGTCAGCGTACACGAATGTGAGTGCTCACAAACCTGCATAACAAGCGCAGTGGAACCTGTCCATTACAAACCAATAAGCCTCTCATTCCTATGAGTACTCGTTTTTCAAATAAAAATTTAAGCACTTTGAATCTTGATGACACAGTGTGATGCACTGAGTCAGGATGCTAGTGCTTGGCAGCTGGGGACCGGACAGCTGTGCCAACGCAAGCAATTATGAGTCCCCTGACGCCCAGTGTTGCCGTTTGCACACACTGAACATAAGTGTACCTAAGACTCAACCTCAGATCCCTGTGGTGAAACAACAACAGATCTGCCTGATAAACTGGAGGAGATTCCGCTAGTGCCTTAGAAAATGAAAATTTGTTTGCAAAACTTTGAGGTCAGAGAGGCTGGTTGTTAGGGTGCCAGCATTCCCTTGGGAAAAAAAAAATATATTAAAAAAAAAAAAATCAAGAGGATTAAAGGAGAGCCAAAAGCTTGGAGAATGACTACAAATGAAAGAAAACATAATTCTGACGAGAGGGAAAAGAATAACTGGTGGGGAAGGAAGAAAAAGAAAGAAATGCCATTAAGACTGTGTCAGAGAACTGGACCTCAACGAAAACATAGAATTGCAGCTTTGTTGCCTAGATCTTAGAGTAAAAGGCCTGGGTCACCACCCCCATGGGATAAGAGGAATAAGGAAAACAAAATGCCACAAAAAGACCGTGCTGTTTGAACAAGCACAGCAGTAGCAGGGTGGGGGAGGGAAGCTGGTAGAAGATCAGAAGGGATCATTTCTGCTACCTGTTTCCTCCTCCTTCCAACACTACAGAGAGGTCTTTCACTCCCTGCCTGCACTGTGCCAAGCTTCAAGAGAGGTATCAGCTCTAGCAGTACTTATTTGTAGCAGCTTCCTATTTATAGGGTCAACAGTTCTTAGTAAGAAAAGCAAGTACAGAACACACCCTTCCTAACTGTATGCCTTGGAGTTGTACAAGATCATATTATGGTTATATTAAACTTAACAACAAGTTCAGAGTACTCACGTTCATGTGTGGGGTTTTTCTGTAAATAGTTTCCTAGTTTATAGTATTCTATTCATCCTTCTCCTTCCAGAAGTCAGAGAATCTAAGTTTTCATTTATTAAAAAGCAAACAAAACAACGAACCAAACATCAGCCTCTTCAGTTTTTTAATAAACCACAATATCCAGGCTAATAAAATAAACTCTGAGAATCATTAAGAGTGTTTTTGCAAACCCTTTTCCCCTGCACATTTCGTTGCATAAATTGTGTCATAGGAGAAGGAGCTGATCAGTTTTTCTGCTCTGTCCATGATCTCAAGTCTTTCGCTTCTTCTGGCACCGAAGAAAGCACATAGCTGAAGCAGTAAGTAGGGAAGTTCATATTTATTGAACCTTGATTCAGCTCTAACACTTCAGGGATTCATACCCTACCCACAACCTCCCACCGGTAGCATTGCTGCATTCAAAACCATTTTCACCTCTGCTGCTTCTGACTTTGCAGAGCTTAACTCTATCAGTCCTCTTACATGTGGCATGGGTTAGCATGGAAATTATTTTTCCACAGCTACCAGGTAATTGTTGCTGCAGTTAATCACATAGAGTTGTGGTGAAAAATGCATTCTTTATACTGCAGTCCTTTAAAGGTTTGGGGTTTTTTGGTTTTGTCCTGAAATGAGACAGGCATCTATTCTAAATATACCATAGTTGCTTCAAAAATAATGGCTATGAAAACTAACAGTATTTCAAGTTTCTTACATCTGTGGGAGAGGTTTGACTTGGTACAGACATCAAGCTAAAGGACTGGATATTGTCCCTATGACATGAGCCTGGGAATTTACTCATTCTTGCCAAATCAGTGAATCAGTAACAGGCATTAACATCAAACTCAGGTGCTTAAAGATGTAGAAACTATAAACCCTGGGCTGGCCGAACAATTGACGAGGGACACAACCAGAGAGGTTGTGGAGTCTCCTTCTCTGGAGACATTCAAAGCCCACCTGGATGCGTTCCTGTGCGATCTGATCTAGGTGTTCCTGCTCCGGCAGGGGGATTGGACTAGATGATCTTTCGAGGTCCCTTCCAATCCCTAAAATTCAGTGATTCTGTGATTCTGTGTGACAGAAGATGCTGTATGAGTTAATTTCAGTGAAGATTTGGAGGGGAATTGAGATGACTGGAACTGTGAAAAATTTACTGTTTCACAAGTACCTTACAGTGAATATAATGGGATTTTGTTAAGGTATAATGGCACATTACTTACGGTACATTTAAATCACTATTATATTATTTATTTATATTTATTTATTATTATATATTATACATTAATACATTAAGCATAGAAAGAAACCAGCATTTATAATATAAATATCCCTAAGATACTGATCAATGACAGTTATTACAGCTAAACAAATTGAAACACCTAGATGGCTACAGAAAGCATTACTGGAATTTGCTGCCTAAGATTCAACAGCTGAAATTTCTGACTGTGACTCACTGACTATTTCAATCATGTTTATTTTTCTTCTATCCATGAAACTAAGAGATAATTTTATGGCATTAATACAGCATATATCAAGAGTTTTCTAAATGTCACTACCCTTTATACTTTCTATCAGAAGCATCTGAATTACAGTTTAGTATGAGCTTCGTTTTTTCTAAGTAGATGAAGGCCAAAAGTACTATGGTGTCAAAACCTACCAACATTTGAAGGTAAATCTTTTCCCCACTGTTCTGTATCCCAGCCAATACCTCTGTTTTGACGGAATGTCACATTTTCCCCTCTCTCTCACTTTCTGTTTTCTTCTAGCTGTAAAGGCTGCGGACACCATCATCCTTCCAACTTCCCTTTTTATTTTTTTGCTCCTCACCACATTGGATCATCACATACTTTCCCAGCATATTCTTCAAAGGCAGCCTAGCTTTTTGCACAAAAAGAAGATTCTCAGAGGTGACTTTGTCTAACATATTTATTCTATACTACCACCATGACTTGTCTGGAACAACATAATAGTTTTTACTGAAATTTAACAGGAGGGAAGGAGGTCTCAGAGATACATGTTCCTGTATATTTCATTGAAATTAGCTGCTGGACAAAGAAAAAACAAATTTGTGCCCATGTGATGTTTAGAGGATGTAAGAGTGTGTAGGGACTTGAAATTCTGCATTAAGGCAAAGATGAAGTCACACAGGTAATTTTTATGCCAATGTACAGCTTAGCCAATTTCACATCCTTAGATTTAGTTCAGCTTATAGTTATTCCTCAAACATAGTTTGTGCATTTAGTTTTTGTGAAGTTGAGAGCTATTTCTCACCTCCAACTAATGAATAAATTAAATCCTTGAAATTACAATATATTAATACACAATAGAAGGAACAACCTTTAATACCCCATTAATATTCTTATTTCAATATATAAACTCCATATCCTTAGCAAGTTATTATCACCATGTTATTTTTATTGATGGTGACAACTCCATGTACAAATAGCAGTCAGGTTTGCTTGAGCCTTACTAACGGTGTTTCTTGTTGGACTTATGCCCAACAGCAATGAACAGTAACCTTAAAGCCTCCCTTCCTAAAGCCTTTTATGCGTAGTATTTCCACAATGAAATATATACTGAGACACTACTATACAGAAAAAAAAATTCTAAACCCTAAGAAAGTGGTCTGACACAAGTTTTTCTACTTTGCAAGACTCCTAGAAGATATAGATCTTATAATTCTGTGTAGATTCGGAAACCTTACTGCTCTCCTTTTCACTGTAAGCCTCTATCTAGGAACTAAATGAAGGATTTAAGTTATATCCACAGTTATCTTAAGGAGGAAGACAGCAGAAAGATTCCAAAGTCACGGGGGTAGGGTGCAGGGTTGTGGGGTGGGATGTAAAAAGGGCTTTACTGCTACATAGTGAAACTAAATAAAAACTCTCATGAAGAGCTTGGGAGCTATAGACCAAATGTGTATGGATATTTAATTGCCATTTTAGATCCCACAGAACTTAACACTGGAAGTCAGACCTATATGCAAGATGGTGGGTTTTGGTTTGCTTTTGTCTTTTTTTTTTTTTTTTTTTTTTTTTNTTTTTTTTGAAATCAGTCTTTGAGTCAACACCTTTTGTGATATAACAAATTTTCTCTAGGAGAATGGGGAATGCAGTCCCTGTAGTCCATACGATTCTTTGCTTCTAGTCTGTTAGTGCAAAGCCTAGAAGCAGTGTATAACATTTAAAATCTACAATCAAGTCCCCAGTAAACCCACCTCACAGAGGCTGCTAAATGTCCCACAGAGTGAACCAAACTGAAGTCCAAAATTGGTTTGATTCAATCAGTGGCAACACCTCAAGATACTGAATCATCCAATAACTGCTAATTTATTAGCAGAAGATATCTCTAATAAAAGTAAACAACAGCATGTCAGAAGAATGTTGAGATTGCAAATGAACTTGTAACTCAGCAAAATGTACAGCAAGGCTGTCTGTTTTCATTTCAGTGTGCTCCATCTCCTGAGATTTAAGAGGTAGACCTAAAAGTGACATGCTGACAGCAGCATTTGAATCCAAGACTTTCACATCGACAGTGCAGCCATTTAAACTAAAGAAATATACAGCAATGAAGATATCCCTGATACTGCTGTCAGCCTATATGTTAATAATTGAGAGAATTTTCCAAGAGAAGGCAAAGTGTTTTGGTTTGGTTTTGGTTTGGTTTTTTTTCCCAGAAAGTAAATACGGATGTTGCATATGTGCAGCCAGAAATGACTAATGGTCAATCTGAAAAGAATGAAGTCCTCCAAATGTTTTTCTTGTTTGTTTTGGAAGAAACTTCAATTGGAAACTGCAAATATATGATGTTGACCACCAGCTGACTTAGTTCCTGGAACTTGGTGAGACTAGCATCTGTATGTGTCTGCATGCATGAATGACCACATTCCCCAAAATGAGAGTGTATTTCGTAACTGGGGCAACAGCTACTGTTTGGCAGAAGAAAATATGAGAGCTTTTTCAAAATGAATACAGTTTGAAGCCATGTTGCCTCCAACCTGACCAGCTACTCCGACAAGCATCCAGATCTGTGTAGAACTGGCTCCATCCTTCCCTTAATATCCTAGTCAGTAAGGCAGAAAGCATATCTGCTATTCTCTTCCCCCCACTTCCCTTTTAGCTTAGTTTTTTATCAGTTGCAGCCTTGAAATGGAACTCTAACAAATGGAATGCCCATACCTCTATGGAGCATAGACATGAACCCAAAGCATTTGTCTCATATAGATATATATATATATCTCCAACCACACCCACTGATACACATTCATTTTGAGTGCCTCCATGAGAAATTGTCTCTTTTAGACTTTCCTTCCAGAAACTTTACCATATCACTGGAAATATTTAATGTACTCTGAGTAACTTTCTCAGAACAATATAATTGAAAAAGCCATACTTGTACCTATGCCAAGATGGAGTGGTGGTTTATTCAGCAAGCTTTATGTATGCACCTGCAGAGGAAAATCAGCAGTGCATATTTTAGCATCTGTAAATATTTAGTCTAAGATTATTTAATTATTTTTCTTCATTGAATCCTTTTCAACAACTGATTTGAGACCTAGAGTGTGTTTATCTTTGAAATTTCATGAACTCTAAAATGGTTAAAAGAAACTTTTCCACACTCATTTATATTCAGGGTCAAATTTGAAGTGGCAAGTAAAGTGTTACAGAATAAGACTACTTAAAGGCACAGAGATAAATCAGTCAGCTTTATACCTACACTCATAGCAAAAGTGCTAAAAAGGAAGATTAAAGTAGGAATAGCTTTGCATGAGGAGGAACTAGAATTTATCTTTCTTTCTCTCTTCTCTCTAGGCCCTTCAGCATGGGAATTCTACCATATAAGAGAGGATGTGCTGGGGCATGTAACTTACATGTTGATAAATAAATCTAAGTATAAATACTGTGTTTAAAACAATCTGCATAGATTTTGCTAAGTGCAGCTGATGTATTGGGATGGCAAAGGAAGCTATAAGTTTCACCAATTTAGAACCTCTCTGGTCTCCCAGGCTGCATTACTCAGCTCCAAATATGGCACAAAGTCTCTGCAGAGTAGCAACATGACTCAGATGACTTCCAGAAGTTCTTACAAAAGGGTAAAATTAATACTGCAAATCAAAGAGAGATAGGAAGGTAGCAAGAAAACAATAAAAAAGACCAAAACAACTCACACCACTGCACACATTTCTCCTGGGGGGAAAGAATGAGAGAACTACATGACAGATTAGTCATGTTGCTTAAAACAACACTAAGAGATGTTAAAAAAAAATAAAGTGACAAGTGTTACGGAAACCTGAAAAAAAATCAAATATCAGAATTGTACTCTAAGCTAATACTGCCATCTAACTCCCAGCAATTTGGTATTTGATTTTGTCAGCATAACCCTTGACTTTAAATTGTTATTCTTATCTACACATGAAAAGAAAATATACTTCATATGGCTTGCTTATTGTCTTCAAAATAATAATTTGTTTCCAATGCAGGTTGAAACCTCCATCTCTGCTTAGCTACCAAGATTAGTGAGGTGTAATTAACGACAGTAAGAAACAGCTCCGAACTAAGAGACACCTCCAAATTAATGAAAACCACCAAGGTTTTCCTATACAGATACTTGCGTCAGATAATTGCATTTTTACATATTCATCTGTATATACATAAAATCAGTGCCACTCAGGTTCTCAGTTGATGCATGTATCTTAAAATAACAAAATCCTGCGGCTCAAAGTACCTTCATAAATCATCTTCTCCACCTGGGCTTTCTCATATTTATCCATACCCTTCCCAAATCCCTACACAATTGGACGCAATAATCTAAGAAATGGAAGTGCCTCTTCACCTCTTGGTAGCAGTCCTATGCTTTTTCCAGATGATATTCGCTCAGTCAGAGTCCATGATACAGAAATGCTCCAGGATTCCTCATCAGTGCTGACCTTTCACAGAATACCAGCATTCACAGTTAAATCTCTCTACTGCACCAGCTGATTGAGAAATTCAACCTTACCAAGGCATCTGCTCACTTCAGCTACCTGCTATGTGTTACCTGTCAGTACAAAGTAACTGAGCATGAGGCAACATTTCCATCAGTTCTCAGAAAACTCCTACTAATATTGAAATTTCACATCAATACAGGTTTTCTGAGCACTATAAACAGAAAATGTTCTCTCATATTTTTCATCTTTTAGACTGAGTGATTAACAGATCCCAGGCAAAGTATGACTACATCTCACTTGTGAATCAAGATGAGAATTAGTTAAGAAGGCTGTATCCTTTTTAAGTTTTCTGTGCCTTCTCCACAGAGACATTAAGGACTTTGGAGAGAGGAGCAGTCTCCCTGTCTAAGACACTGCTCCCACCACAACTGAACTGGTGAGCCTACATAGACTTAGAAACAATGCACAGTTAAAGAAAACTGAATTGACTACAAATATAGTATGGATTCACATAACAGCTTGTTTTTAAGAATCTTTTTTCCTTCTAAAGTGTAATATGCACTAGTAACCAAGTTGCATTCAATCCTGTAACTGCAATTGACAAACGTACTAACCTATCCATTTGGGCATCTCCCTGCCTACCTGCCTTTGCAAATAAACAAGTTAGAAGCATAAGCTTTCTGATTTGCAGAACTACCAGTTCCTACAATTATGAATAGAGGTTCTGTTTTGAAAATATGAAACACTGTTTTTCGCAATCTAAGATGAATTTGAAAAATCCATCTGTATGTAAAATATAGTTGAGTATATAACTTTTTTCCAGATCCAAATTAATTCAAATGTCTATATTGAAGAGCTTAGACTGAACACTTTTAGACAATTACAGCTGTGATTGCAGAACAGGGTAGAACTACATTAAATTATACAGCAGAATTTGCTTGAGATGCTCATAGTAGTCCCCATGGACCTATTTTGTAGAAGTGCTTCATGAGCACAGGAATACAGACAGTTGTCTGGTAAGAGTTTTTAGAAATACAAAAAAAAAAGAAAACCAACCTTAAAAATTTCTAGAAGTTAAGCAAATTGTTTTTTAAAAACTGCTTACATGTGTCTTGATACTTTTGTAAATACTACTGTATTAGAATAGAACAGGCTATTTCAGTTGGAAGGGACCTACAATGATCATCAAGTCCAACTGCCTGACCATTCAGGGCTGATCAAAAGTTAAAGCATGTTGTTAAGGGCATTGTCCAAATGTTTCTTAAACACTGACAGGCTTGGGGCATAGACCATCTCTCTAGGAAACTTGTTCCAGTGTTCAACCACCCCCTCCATAAAGAAATGTTTCCTGTTTGGACGTCTCCAGAAGGATGCTGTGAATGACAGTATCAAAAGCCTTCCTAAAATCCTGAAAAACTACATCCACCACCTTCCCTTCATCCACTAGGCGTGTGACCTTATGATAGAAAGATATCAAGTTAGTTAAACAGGACTTTCAGTTTGTGAACCCATGTTGATTTTGGCTGATGATTGCATTATTCTTTAAGTGTCTTTAAAAGTACCCAATATAATCTTCTCCACAATTTTTCCAGGAAATAAGGTTGGACTGATAGGTCTATAGATTCCCAGGTCTTCCTTCACACCCTTTCTGTAGATTAGAACNCTCTAGGAAACTTGTTCCAGTGTTCAACCACCCCCTCCATAAAGAAATGTTTCCTGTTTGGACGTCTCCAGAAGGATGCTGTGAATGACAGTATCAAAAGCCTTCCTAAAATCCTGAAAAACTACATCCACCACCTTCCCTTCATCCACTAGGCGTGTGACCTTATGATAGAAAGATATCAAGTTAGTTAAACAGGACTTTCAGTTTGTGAACCCATGTTGATTTTGGCTGATGATTGCATTATTCTTTAAGTGTCTTTAAAAGTACCCAATATAATCTTCTCCACAATTTTTCCAGGAAATAAGGTTGGACTGATAGGTCTATAGATTCCCAGGTCTTCCTTCACACCCTTTCTGTAGATTAGAACAACACTGGCTAGCTTCCAGTCAGCAGTGACCTCCCCAGACTCCCAAGACCCACCATAGATGATCCCACCATAACATTCTCTAGCTCCTTCAGTACCCTGTGGTGAACCCCATCAGGNCCACCTTCCCTTCATCCACTAGGCGTGTGACCTTATGATAGAAAGATATCAAGTTAGTTAAACAGGACTTTCAGTTTGTGAACCCATGTTGATTTTGGCTGATGATTGCATTATTCTTTAAGTGTCTTTAAAAGTACCCAATATAATCTTCTCCACAATTTTTCCAGGAAATGAGGTTGGACTGATAGGTCTATAGATTCCCAGGTCTTCCTTCACACCCTTTCTGTAGATTAGAACAACACTGGCTAGCTTCCAGTCAGCAGTGACCTCCCCAGACTCCCAAGACCCACCATAGATGATCCCACCATAACATTCTCTAGCTCCTTCAGTACCCTGTGGTGAACCCCATCAGGCCCCACAGACTTGTGAACATTCAGCTGATACAGCTGATCCCTTACAATTTCAGTGTCCACAAATGGAAAGTCACTGTTCCCATGTTCATGGTCCTCCAACTCAGGGGACAAGGCAGCCCAAGGTCTATGGGTATCATTAAAGACTGAGGCACAAAAACCATAGAATGCTTCTGCTTTTTCTTCATCTTATATCTGAACCCAATAAAATATTGACATTCACGATAACCCAGAAACTTAACATGTGGCTAGTTATTTCTAAATTAATATGCACCAGATGCAGACTGGCTTCATAGCTGGCATAGCTGAACCACTTGAAATAACTAAAAGCATATACAGCTGTATCATCCAAGTAAGCAACAACACAGTTTAGTATCTTTTAAACAGCTATGTCTCCCTGAAGAGATAAGCAAGAATTGTTAATTATCTACTTTAACCAGAGACCCTCTTTTCTGCAAGCTTTTAAAGCTGCACCTGCCAATATTCACTTGACAGCTCTTAAAAGCATAAGCCTCTCTCCTATTGGAGGAAAATAACATCAGCAAGTTAAACCACCTGATTTTTTTTTCCATCCTTAGACAAGTGAAAAAAAAAGCATGTTGGTTTATTTTTTCCTTTGATTAGAAAGAACTGGACATGCTAATAGATTTAGGGATAGCTTCCTGTTTAACATAGCCTGCACTGGAACTTCTGCTGTGAAAACAAAATACAGATATATTTCTGGTCTCTGTCAGACTGCTTGCACATTTCATGAGAGTATACAACATTTGGGGATAGGGCAACATTCAGGTTTTCAGCAGGTTCTGTCAGAAGAATGTGTAAGTAGACAGAAGACATATTCATATCCTACCTAATTTCAGGCTCAGTTCAGCAAATCAAATTGATACACAGATGTCTGTGCTTAATTTAGTTTTATATTTTTACCTTCTTATTAATTGATCCCCTTTTATCGCCATTAATTTCTAGATTATAAAAATCTGTTTCCTGCACTCTGCCAGGACACACAATAAAGGTGTGTTATGCTGTCCATTTTCCCAGAGAGAAAATCAGAGTAGTCATCCTACTAGCAACGCTGGATGCCCATCTTCTAAAGAGATTAATAAGAAAGAAATGGAATATTTTCCTCAGAGAGGTCAATTGATAGTTACTCAGTAGCCTTTGTATACACAAGGCAAAAGGTGAATATGCTAACATGCAGTGATCTGGTATTGAAATAGCATTCAGAGTAATACCGCTTGTACACATACGTAAGATCAGCTCCCTCCAGCTCCTGGACATCACTACCACCTCAACGTGCACACTTTGGAAGGCCATTTAAGCTTGGTTCGTGCCATATCCTACATATGTGGACAGCAGGAAAACTTAATTGGCTCTCAAAGGGCAAAAAACAATAAAGGTATTTTTAAAAAGCTGAAGTATAAAGATTAGTACACAGGAAATATTTTGACAGTAAGATTTGCAGTTTGGAACAGAAGAAAAGAGGAGCTATTATGAATACATATTCAACACGTCCCTGGAACTGAAAGAGTCTTGGTCTAAGATGGTTCACTCAGGAACTGATAGCAGGAAAAGATAATGCTAGAGAAGGCTTAATGGTGCTGGATTTTTGAACAATAATTAGAACACTGCTAGACAGACATTGTAAATTATCATTGCTGTTTAATGGCTAATTGCTAGAGTCCACTTAGCCGTAGATAAACTGTAACTTTAGAGCCATCCAGAACACTTCTACTCAAATATTTATAGCCATCTGCAAAATGTCATGTCTGTGAATGTTCATAACATCTGCTCTTCATTTATTAACCTTTTCTAGTAATAAATGAACATGCACTTGGTAACACGAAATTGTAATCCAACTGTAAACACTCAGAGAGCTTTAAACTTGTCATTACTTCAAACTTTTCCTTTGAACAGAGGCCCAAAAAGGGAAATGCAGTTAGGTTATTCCAGTGATGGCCGTAGCAAGCATTTACTTTGTTATTACCTGTAACAGTAATTACTACACTCTGCAAAACTCACTGTTGATTACCATATGTACTGCACAACAGATAAGTAAAAAAGATTCTTCTGGACACCATAGTTAGCTTCTGTTGCTTAACTACCACCTAAAATATGTTTAGCTACCAATTATAGTAAACATAACTTTTTTCTCTTCTATTTTATTTCACCATAATATCCTATACTTGCATGCAGGAAAGAGTTATACCTTTATCTATCCAATTTTTAGTTACCTAAATTGCATAGTGTTACCTATATAAAATATGGCACATATTGCCAACTTAGGCTACATCATCCAAGCAGGAAAGAAACAGCCAGCATATTCTCAGAAACCCATGTCACCATGTTATATTGAAATATACGAATAAGCTGAGATGTTTGAAAATTAATCAGAAACTGCAAAGGCAGCAGGTGCAGTGCTGGAAGAAGAAAAGCAATTGATGAAAAAGTTGCCAGGTTTCATAAAAAAAAAAGAGAGAATTTGATTCTTCAAATTATTACCCAAAGAAGCTATTGTGACAACACATTTGACAAACAGCTTGGACTGTGAAGCAGTCGAGGGCAGAAATTACCATTCCCAACTTGTTTAGGATATAAAATATTTCTATTTTATTACCAACAGACAAAATAAGAACCACTATAGCAAATTACCCTGGTATTATGGGGCTAGGACAAAATGGTTCTGAAACTCCACAGTTCTTGTAAGAGAAAAAAAAAAAAAAAGGCCTCCATATTTTTTCAATATACAAATCAAGTGTCTGGTTTGTCTGCTTAAGATGTAAGTTAAAAAATTGTTCACTGAAACATCCATGCCTCATTCTTTTGGTCTGAACCTCAGTAGTTCTGTTGATAGTTTATTGGTTGATTTAACTTATATTTTCCTGTTTAGAGAAAAAAAAGTAAATTATGAGTTGATGGTTTGCCAATTCATTTATCAGTTAATCAATTAACTTCTGAAAACATCAAGGCAGGTACTGCCTTGCACAACAATGCCAGGTACCATCATGCTCAGAGCTCAGGGTAAACTATGAAAATCAAGAAGATAAAGCTTGATGAGAATCAAAAGCAACAGTACTCAGAATTTAAGGTTTAGTAGTAATGAACAACTCCAATTACTGAAACACCTCACTGAAAAAGATTAAAAAAAAAGGCAGAGAGCATGATTCAACTCACTGAACTTTAGCAATCTAAAAAAGTTATTCATCAAAATTTAACCCAGTCATCTTAAACTCTGTATCTATAGAGAAAGTAACAGAAAAGTTGCTTTCAGAGAATGTTTCATTCCTTATCTTAAAGTTATAATCAAGGTCTGCAGTGGTCTACTATTGTTCATTAATTACAGAAGAAACCTAGGTGACTAGCTTTGGTGTAGACTATTAACTTGGCAGGTAAGTTGTCCACCATATTCCTGGAGTGCTGTGGGAATGTTTCTTGATCTAGAAGTCAGAGAGCACCTCAAGGACTTTTAGCTATGATTCTGAACAACAAGGATTAAATGACTGAGCAAAATGTCATGGTAAGAAGTAATTTCAATGAAATCTATAAGTAAACAGAAGAGCTAATAACCCTCAGACAACAAAGGAGAAGTAACAGCATAAGCATACCTAGTTTTACTGTGAAGTTGGTGAGACACTGGAACAGGTTGCCCAGGGAAGTTGTGGATGCCCCATCCCTGGAGGTGTTCAAGGCCAGGCTGGATGAGGTGGTCCAGTGGGAGGTGTCCCTGCCCACATCAGGGGGGTTGGAACTAAATGATCTCAAGGTCCCTTCCAGCCCAAACCATTCTATGATTCAAATATGTATTTCAAGCAAATCATCCTCTTACAGAGAAAGGTGAGAAACACATCAAAAGATCCATATGGCTAGTAAGGAGTTCTTCATTGACCTCAAATATAAGAAGAAAATGTACAGGAAATAGAAAAAGTCAGATTCTTAAGGACACATACACGAATGGAGCATCAGAATGTAGGGACAATTTAGGAAAGGGCAAAGCAAGGAGTTGCTTCGTGCGAATAAGTTTAAAAGTCATTGCAAGCAAGTGTTCCTGTTGGTTCTTGAATCACCAGTGTCAAAGGCTGACCTTGATGAAACAGAAACATCTAACTGGGCTTGTTGCAATGGAAAGACCAGCTGTGATAAACTATCTTTTCCAATTAACAAAATGGGAGTGGAGTAAGAAAGAATAGGACAGCTGAATAAGTTCCTGCATTAGCTTAGAGTAGTACTTGCTGATGAAAATTATGAGGAAAGGGCCGTAAGACCAAGAAGAACCTCATCCTCAACTGGAATCGCCTATATTTGAATTCTCTTTGCATAACTCCTTGCAGAAACCTTAGAAATAAACCTGAATATAACTACTGAGTAAGTTCTTCTGTAAAGAAGACTTCAAAGCTTTTCTTAACAGTATTAAAATACTAAAAAAAGTTAAATTGCCATTTACAGCTATTTTTTTTTCAAGTTGTTAACTGGGAGTGGAGGGCTTGCTCAGCTGTCCTTTATGGGATTTTTAATGTTGCTGCCACTGGGATTGCTCTTTTCCAGCTGCTGCTGCCCAGTCCAGTGCCCCTGCAGACCCAAGGATCTGTTTTTCCATCCCAGCTCAATGGATATGGCTGCTGCTTTCCCATTTGCAAGTTCAGCCAGCAGTCATGCTCAGTAAGTGCCCCGCACATGTGCAGGACAGCAAACAATACAACCAGCTACAGACTGTCACAGGCTAGGCACACCCTTTCAACATCATCCCCATATAACACTAGTAGGACTCACAAAAACGTAGCATGGATATCCAAATCTTCTTCTTCCTTTCCAGCTATTTAGGTTTGAAGTTCAACTAGTGGAAGCACACAAACCCACACCCTCTAGATCCACAAACACATCCTCAGAACCCATAAACAACATCAGGAGCAGTCTTCCCATCCAACATCCCTGCCTGGATGCTGACCTCCACAGGTCTCCCCTCCTCAGCTAGCCCAACTTGATGTTTGCTAGCAAGCAGACACAGGCACCCCACAATCACAGGTCACTTGAGCTACAACACAGACCCTCTGCCCACCTGATACACCTACCCCAACCCAGGGACTCTTGCTCACCAGCTAGTCCAACTTGGCATTTGCTACCAAATTGTACACACAAACTCCCATACACACCAGGCTAGGAGAAAACCATGAGCAGCCCAGTCCCTTCAGTAGCTGCCGCCCAGGTCGTACATACCATAGTGCCACACCAGCGGCTGACACTGGGACTCTTACCTGCTCCAGCTGGGCAGGACAGGCTCAGGGGCACCTTCATCCCAGTCTGACTCCAGCTGCTGGCCCCATATCCACTCTGTTCCCCCAAAAGGTGCCAGCCAGTCCTTACAGCACTCACAGACAGGTTAGAGAGTGATATTACACAGAGATAGTTTAAAAAGGATTTAATAAACTAGGACAGACAGCAGCGACCAACACAGGTCTCTATCAGACAAGTGTCCTGACTAGCAACTGTTTATGTTTTACCAGTCATTTTTATATCCTCTTCTGTCTACTCCCCTCTTTGTTGCCCCCTGGTCCCCTTCTCCGAAGGACTTAAGTTCTGCATAGACCTGCAGGCCCCCCACCCTCCAGGTATCCCAAATCTTCATATTCCTTGTCGTCTTCTTATCAAAGATCCTCTCAAAGCTGTGACTGGAGTGTCTTAATGGCTATCATTCTCACTGCCTGTTTCATTTTCCCAGGTCTCAAATCTGCAGCATACTTAGGCACCCACTTGAACTTAAGCTAGTGCTTATTCTAAAAGCACTATTTCTGTCTGGTTCCATTTTTACTACGAAAAAGTATGTGACAGCAGGTCAACTGCTTCACCTCCCCCTATTGTCAAACTTTACAGCCAAGTTTACTTCTGGACATGTTTCTTCCTAAGGGGAGAAACATTACCTGCTTTAGAATCTGCACAAACTAGAAATGTTTTTACGTAGATATCTTGTTAGATTTCAAGTTACATACTCACCACTTACCAGTCTGCAGGATCTTCCATGCAGCTTCTTACTTCCCCCATCAGAAGTCACTTGTGTCCTTATGCTAAAGACAACACCATCCCAAAGTGACCACTTCCATTCCATCAACCACAGGATTTACATAGCTGAATCAGACATATGATACCTACAGTCAACTAAAACTCAAGAACTCCAAAGATTTCCAGAAATACCTGTTTCAGAAAGTGGTTTTGTTTTATTTTTAAGAAGACTTTATTAATAGAATCAGATTTCTCAAACCTTCAGTGGGTTAGTAGTGATAACTGAGGAAGTGCAACAAATATTACGTTGCAGAAGAACCACAGGGTATTACATGGAGGGATGCAAATGATGCTATTGAAAGTCTGGTTCCAAAATACCATATGTATCCTAACATTTACATTTTCATAAAGTGAAACAAATGGCAGAATACAATTAATTTGCTTTATGTGGTTGGGTGTTTGGGGTTTTTTTTTACAATTAAGGAATTTAGTTGTCCGATATAGCAGCTTTTATGGGGTTAAAATTCTCTAAGTTCTCAATTAATCCATAAATAAGCCTTTTTATTACTCAAAAAACAGACTAATTCAAAATTATGTCTGCATTACTCTGCTTGCCAGTGTTTCTTCTTTAACTATTTTTTTGGAAAAGAGTTAGTTTTGTAATGCTTCACTATCCTAATGTCACAGTGAAAAATCAGCTTTCCTAAGCAGATGACATAATTGTTGTGACATTTCAGATTTGCTTGAAAGTCACAGGTAAGGACTGGCAAATAAATCTAAGCCTTTGCAAATGTTAGTCAATAACATAAACGTTATGCTTCTTTTTTATTTGTTTTAGAAAATAATTTTTCAGAGAATGTGTTAAGCCTCATCACATAGGTAAATTTTATTGCACTGTTACTTTATTGATTTTCATTCAATTAAATTTTGCTAAGCTGTAAAAGCACCATCATGTCTGTGGCATCCCAGTAGAAGGGAATCTACCATGGTCCTTTCATATTGGCTACACATGGATCATGAGAAGCCACAACTAAGTGGAAAATGAATACCCATCTTCCATCAGAAAAAAAAAAAAAAAAAGGAATTTAAGTTCTTTCAGCTTTTCAGCTTTGTTACAGTTTCGGTTTTTAATTGCATCAGCACACAGTTTGGTTAGTGTTAAAAGATGCAAAAAGTAATTGTTTTTCTTTCATAAGATAAGAAAACATTGAAGCACACTGATGGTAAAAAACAAACAAAAAAACACAACAGAAAACCCTCCACAATAATTGGAATTTTAATAAATCTCTTGATTTCAGGAGTAGTTGGCATATTTTAATCATATTCACTTCATCCCTGAGGGACTTTAAAGAGTATCAATTTTCACAAAATTAAAGTGGTCAAAAAAGGAGGGTGCTCAAACAGCATATATTTTATTAATTTCAAAAGAGCTTCTGGAACAAAGCATTTAGCTGGGCAGGACAGATGTTAAACGTTACAGGCTGTAGAGAGCCAAACTTCTTCACACAGACCATAATGTAAAGGTTTCATTGATCACAATGTGACTTGCCTCCTTTGAAACAAATTTCAAAAAGGGAACATGGGAAGGATAAGCAACAGTCATGATGTGAAGTACTAAACTTTATCTGTTGTCAAGTTTGCTCCCCATTGTAGCCTACAGACAGGTTTCTTCCAAAACATGTTACACTACTTATAATGAATTCATGACAATCAAGTCTGCCTTAACTCCTATCAGTAACCACAGTAACATCTAACTTCACCTATCTTATGGTGGGTCCCTGCATGGGCACAACCATCTGTTTATAAGGGTTCTTTAAAAAACCGAGATTCTACATTGAAAGAAAGACTCCCTTCTTCTTAGTACTAAATATATATTTTTAGATAAGAAAATCACTTTCAAACCTTCAATATACCTTTCAGTATTTTCATACTGAAAATTACATTTCCAGAGGCACAACTGTCAGTAGAAAAAGCTGTATTGATTCACTAAATTTGGTCATGTTAAGAGGAAAAGCAGAGCATAAGTTCAATATTAAAACACTCACAGTAAAGGAAAAGAAGCACCACAGCTTGGATTTCAGGCTAAAATAACTTTTGGATCACATATTCATATATAGTCTTATTCAAATAATGCCTTATTACTGAACACTATGTATACCAGGTAAGGATATTGTTGGTCTCATCCTTTTATCATTTTTCCTTACCTATGCTACTAGAAAATGGAATAAAATAGTATTTTCCTTAGATTTGTGGCGTTTAGCTTCTGCCAGCCCTTTTGGCACTGACAGTTCAGAAAAAAAAAAAAAAGAGAAGAAAAAGAATTGATTTTAGCAAATTAAAAATGAATGGTTTCTATTACAGGCAACAATCTGAGTAACAGAACACAGGAAATCACTAGCAATTCATTACTTGTCTTTTACCACGATTGAAATATTCAGTGGTTCTGTAAAGAAAATAAATCTAGGGAATAAATTAGTGTAAGTTTAAATTAATTTGCTATCTCTTGGGCTTCCATGATTGAAATATCATTGGATCTGTCAGGATACTTCAAGTAAGTAGAACTTAAGAGTGGGTATAAGGCTATTTATGAAACGTAGAGTAGGTATAGGATATATATATGAAAATAAAGTACTGAATTATGTTCTGAATTCAGTTCCTTCTACCAGGCTTCTCCTTGGTTGCACTCAACTGCTTCACTGATTTTTACATAGCTAATGTTGAAACGAGAAGATTTTTTTTGTTCTTGTCCATAATTTTGGGTGTAGATGAGGAAAAAAAATAGGCAAAATGTTAAAAAGTATCACAATGCAAAAATCTAGACCTGAAACTTCACTCCTAATCTAACAATAGCAAGTGTCATGTTTTAATTTAGATCTAGACAACATAATTTAATTTTGGTTCTGTTTCTCCAACAGTCCTCAAATCTTGATCCTCTCAGATTAAGGTGTGTTCAGCATTTGCTAATATGTACTATCTCCCCGTCCACCCACACTAATCTTTGTAATGTGGATCCTTGCTAAGGACAGTCCTTGAACATTAAATTACTGTGACCAAGTACTACTGCTCTGGTTTTTTTACACTGGACACTTGACACTTAGAACAATCAAACATTTCTTAATAGTTTAGGTTGATGATATTCACACAATAAAACTGCAACTCTAGAGCAAAATACCACTTTTTCCTCCAAGCTACAAGCACAGCTAGACTAATCTATCCTGATAGCTGTATTCTGATAGCTGTGTCTGGAAGATAGTATCACACACAATACATGATGAATAACCATCATAACTGTTACTCCAGCAATGATTCTGATTTCTGGTAACATGTGCATGTTGTCAGAGTTTTTTTCTCAGTCTAGAAGCACCACATCCTGATTTCAGTTCTCTCAAGTTTTATTTATGCAAACACAAACAAAGCTGACTTGTAGAGAACAGAGTCCCAGTAACTGAGGAAGGAAAGATTAGACACAAGGAAAGCAATGGAAGAAAACAGAAAGGGATGAGTTCAGAATTATTTCTGTTACTTTCTGTGCATCCCATCAGGGAAACTTTGCTCACATGAGCTGTCTCATATACACAAGGTTATCCCCTGGTAAAGAAAATTACTAGGCCACAATGAAAATGAAATATATGTTTAACTGCATCTCTTCAAGGCCCTACTACTGAACTAACATGGAACTTACCTCAAGACAAGAAAACAAAGTTAGAAGATACTGACTCACTGACATCCTGCTTATAGAGAACATAAACCAAGCCCTGTTTACCAGAACAAAAGAAAAAGAAACAGTTCCTCTTTGTTCAGTTTCCACACTTACCTTTTCAGCTAAAGTTCAGCTCTAAAGGAACCTCTTCCTTCACTTTCTCCTAGCAATTACATCCCTTTAATGATTGCTTCTGCCACATTTGCAGCACAGTCAAGAGCACAGCCCTTGCATTTGCAGTATGTCTTAAAGGAAATTTCTCATGTAATGAACAAAAACCTAGCAGCTTATCTATTCTTTGAGCAATAACTTTTATTCTTTTAACAATTACTAAGAAGCAGGGCTCTTAATTGCTCCCTCATTTAAATATTAATGGAGACAATTAGTATTATTCTGTAAGATCTGCAATAGCCCACAGATTTTAAAAAGCACTCACTAGCAGATCCCGATGCTTAGCAACACACTAAAAATCTCAAACTAAATCTCATTTCAACTGCTATTATCTGTAATTGTAAAGTTGTTGACCTGAAAGAAAGGAGATGAGAAACAAAAGATTTATAAACTATTGTTTTACTGAAACATTTTTTTACATAAGCCTGAGAGTTTTCACAAATAAAGATTTCTTAGATAAATCAACACTCTAGGTTTGAGCTGTGTTCAGCTCTACAGTATCAATGAAATAATAGAAGCTAAAATGGCAGCACAACACCACCACTCAACATAAGACGTATAACTGGAAATACTCTATAAGACCCTACATAAATTTCTCCCCCTTCCATATATTTTTAATTCAATTCCTTGGCGATTTCATTTCTTCTAAAATATTCTTCAGAAACTTCTCACACTCAGTATTATGCCTTTTATTTGTTAAGTCACTGCTCTGAAAGATACCATCCTTTAAAGTAAAAAGGATCCATATAAAACAACAGTTCTTTTGATCTATTATTTGGCCCATGTCTTCCATGCTTTAAGGAAAACTTGGGGGGGAGGGATCAAGTACCCCAAAAGGGAAAATTGCAAACATAGAACTAAAGTTTTCATGAAATTGAAGCAGTACCCAAATATTTCAAAGACTTTCTGCAGTTAACAATCCTCACGTATGGTTCATAAAAGCCTCAGGTCTGTTTCCAACTTAGCTAGAAGTTGTAAAGTGTCTAAGGCCACTGGATTTCTACAGGTCCCAGACAGAACCAAGAATAATCAAGGTGTCAGCTCTGCAGTGAGCAGTTCTAATCCCTAAGATCCCCTCTTTTCCCTTCCCCTCGTCATGAAAGGCTACAGTTCAACTACCACTGTAACCCCTTCTTTCTTCCTTTGTGTGACTGTTTCCACAAAACTTTAATGTTCTCATCTGGTCTTACATACATGTAATGACATATTTCTGTATTGCACCTGCAGCTCTAAAAACATCGATCCCTATCACAGCCATATAATTCCATAAATATTCTGTGTGTCCTCTTACAGATATTACCCTTAGAACCTGTTTTTTTTATCTGTAGTCAATTCAATAGAACCTGGCTATAAAACCTGGCTTTCTCCTTTTGTTTTTGAATATCACCTTGAAAATACAGAAAGAAAAAAAAGAACAAAGAAGATTTAGTATACACAAGCAAGAAGCCTGAAAAAAGACTGAAAGGTACCCTGATTTCTTCTGCATCATACTGAAAATAAGCAATTTCTTTGGCCTAGAAAGAATTAAGTCTTCTGAAATATGCAATGCTTATCAAGTCCATAACACCCAGGGTTTTAAAGAAAACAAGAATGTCTTATTACATGAGTCACTACAAGAAACAATTTAATTGCAGTTCAGTATTACTATATAGCTCATACTCCTCTCAATGTGATTAGAGGTACTATAAATGTATTTTTTTGCCATCAATTGACATAAAAGGAAATCACACACATAGTATAAAGAAAGGACCCTTACAGGTAAAGAAAGGAACACATCCAACCAAATATTATTTGCACCGCATTCATAAAACATGTTAAAAAGAATTTGCTTTGCAGAGGAGCCCATCTTGTGTAAGAGAGTGAACTTCATCCTCCAAGTATAATGGACAGAATTCAACCCTTATAGCACAAGCTGTCATAGAAAACTCCAGCACAGCCATAGCTTTCAACCGCAGTATCCTACTCTGAGGCCCCAGAAAACCATCAGCTGAACAGCTAAGCTGATAATTGAGGAGACAGAAAGTAGTAAACAAAATACACATATACTCAAAATTCAAAACAGTAGCAGTCTGTACCCAAGATGTTCTTGCTGCATTCGTTAGAACAGGAAGAGCGCTTACAACCTGGTCCTTCAGTTTAATTGCTTAAAGCAGAGCTTAGTACTGGGTTCATTAAAAGCACACCCATGAAGAAGAAAGCATAGCCACCTGCACTGCAAGAACATATGTAACTTACATTCATTACATGACTATTGAAACCCATATTATTTTCCTGTTTCCTTGTAATCTTTTGTTTGGGATTTTTATTTTTTCTGAAATCATTACAGGCCATCAATAAAATTAAGTAAAAAAAAAAAAGTGCTAAAAATGTGCCTCGAAAATTAGCAGCTGCATTACAAGGTTTGACAGGGGAGGGTAGGAATCAGGCACTTGTCTGCCAAAGTCCATCCCATATGTATGAAACCTAAATGTGCTCTCTCCTTAAATGTAAATGAACGAACTATGGCAACATTGTCTTTCTCTAAAAGCAAAATTGTAAATGTTTCAGAACCTAATAGAAAGGTGTGTCTCCAAAGTTTAACCACATATAAATTTATTTTCTTTAGGTTAATGTTGTCCTGCAATTGATTTTTATTTATTTTTACCATGATGGCATCAAACAGTAACTTTGATCCTGCATCACAAATGTCAACAGAAGTTTTTCAACTGAACTGCAATTATGCAGGATCAGAAAATACTAGGAAATAACTTATGCTAAAATAATCCATTATAACATAACAATGTCTCAAAAATTAGTATAGATGATCCAATGGAGAGCAGAACAAAAGATTATAAGGCTTTCATATGGGGATTGGTAAGGAAATTCTAGTATTCTTCTACCTGACTGCTCTGTAGCTACTCTTGATCTATGAACAAGATGACTAAACAACAGCTTCTCCCTGAGAAAAATCAGAATATCACAATAAGGGTCAAGGATCACCCCAATATTCTGTTTAATATTGGTTCATATGATATCCAGTGTCCTCCTATTTGTCTTGCAGTAACTGAATGCATTTGTAAGTGCACTAAAAGATTAAAGAAAACCATGAATAAAAAAAACCAAAACAACCTCTCATTTACAGAAACCATTAGTCACATATGCACTCAGTCTCATTGAGTTCAATCAAATTTACAAGATTTCTTTATGAGGACCTTTAATGCCTTGGAATCTTATGTATATCCAGAAAACACTATCCAGTTCAGAAGCAGCTCTAATGCAGCACTATTAAAAAGGAACACTCCACGAGACAGGTTTTTAATTATTTCCACTATTGATTGAGGACACAACTGAGCTCTGATCGTTGTTTATATTTAAAGAGGAAAAAAAAATCTTAAAATCTTCTAAGTGTTGTTTTTTCTTTAAGAGAGGGAGTAAGGAATTGAAAAGGGGTTCCCTGCTAGAGAAGAGAAAACACCTTCCGAACACAGAGAAGAATCCTAAGAACTACAAAAGGTCTATTTATCTGTTGTTATTGCAAAAATCAGATTACAGTTCCCCTGAAAATATTCACTACTTCCTGACATTGTGCTTCCAGATTAACCTGTGATAAATAGCCAGTTATGGCAACAAATTTCCTAACAGTAATGTTCCTGTGAAAGAGCTACACTCCATTTATCCCTCAGGAATCTTGGAAGTCAACATCGTTGTGCAGTGAAATGAATGGGTGAGGTTGGTAAAACATAATACTCAAAGTAGAACTCGTAAGCAACTGCTGTTTTCCTGCTTTCATAACAGATTGGGAACAAAGCAGTAGTTTGCAACCATCTCCTTAAATAAACATGAGGCCCTGAGTTAGTCAGACTTGAGGTGCACATCTAACACAATAAATAGCAACTGCTGCATAATTCACATTAGATAAAGGTTATTATGCTATTCCAGTGAAGTCAAAATTATTAAGAAAGTAATTATTGTAGACTTCCTTCCAGAGAAAGATGTTGCTTTTTTTTTTTTTAAATAAAAATTAGAAAGCACAAGGTGAAGATGATTCGAAGTGAGGGGTATACAGAAGTTTATCTTGTCCCAGCACAAAGCTCTTAAAACAGAGGTTAGACAAGCCAGTAAACAAGAGTAAAAGCCAAGATAAATTCTCTCCTGATTATTTTGTACCTTACACAAAAGTCCAAGCTACTAGACAGTATTCCCAGTGACTGTTTCCTTTACAACAAACCTCAGGACTCCCTTGCAACAAGGACCAGAGCTCAGCATTGCCTTCTGCAGGTTCATCTTAATCCTGTAAAACATGTTCCTTTTTACATGCTCTGCCTTTCTTTGCAGGGATATATTCAGAGTTATTTTCTGAACAGTAGAACACGAGCAGTGAGACTAGCAAAGACCTAGGTAGGCAGCATGGTAGAAGGACATGCTCTGGAAGAAGAGATTTACATTTCAGCCTCTTCAGTCAGGGAAGAAAAATTAACCTAGAGAAACTGGTTGGTTTCTCAGCTGTTACTTAAAAAAAAAAAAAAAGGCATAATCAGTTCTTCTTCCTATTCTCTTAAAGAGAAACAATAATGCTTGATGCATTTTGTACAAAGTTTCATCCTGTCAGCACATGGTAGGTATGCTCAGAGAATGGTTGTATTGTAGTTTCCAGGTCATGGTTAGACCTGGATGCAAGACACACAACAACTCTATCCAGCCAAGACTAGAAGTGCCATGGACATACATAGAAGCAGAATATTACAATATTTAGAAACTGTAAATTAAATTGCTTATATAAATAGAGATGAGATCTTCAGAGTTAGACAGATACTGAAGAGACTTTTGGGAACTGTCAGTTTGAAGGCAAATTCCACTTATTCTAGCTTCAATGTTTATGCTCTTTTTCAGATCAAAATCTTTCTTTTAATCATTAATGATCTCTATCTGAATAGAGAAAATAATATTTTCAGATACGACCTCTTGGTTTCACTGCAGAGCTTCTGTGGAGCCTTCGTAGCCTTCTTACCACACAGCTTCTTGTGCCAATATAAAGAAACACTTAAAAATCCTCATCTCTCTTGACCTATCACACATTAGTTTTCTTTCCAGAAGAAGTAATATTCAGCAAGAATTAATTCTTAATGTACCATTAAGTGGTCAAATGGCTCATCTTCTACTTCTGAAATAGCTTCATTCAGTCCCTTTTGCTGGGTTGTCATATTAGCCAACTTCTGTTCAGTAGCTTGAGGCAGACTTTTCAACACATACCATTGGAGAATGATGAGGAGTCATCAGGCCACGGCCAGAGTACGACTGCTAATAGGTTCATCACATAATTGTGCTGGGAGTAGAATTTATCCAAAGATATTTTTTTCCTGGAATTAATATTTTCATTTATGATGGATGCGTCTGAGTGCAGCAATTACAATAGTAGTTATAGCCAAATTTCAGCTTCTCTGAATATTGGGTAGATTTCCACTGCTAAAGCAAAATCTGTGACCCCTCAGATTTGAAATGTCTGAGATTCAAAACCTTCAAACAATGCATGGGGAATAAGGCGTGCATGTGGAGCTACAATGTCCTGACTGGCAGATGCACAAGCAGCTATTTGGAGTTGCTAATAGGGGCACTCCTTGGTCAAGTTTCTCTGTGAGATGCATGTTATTTATACCAAACTTTCCCTATATGGAATGAGGGGAATAGCAGTAGCACTCTTCTGCCCCCAAAGACTTCTAAGCTGGAAGACTTATGATTACTGTTCAGAAAACTAGAAATCAGAGATAGCATCATAGGGCTTAAACTATTCTTCAAACAAAGTTTGTTTGCATAATAATTTATGAGCACAGAAAAGATCTTAAATCTATTTATAATTCTCTTAAAGTAGCTCAACCTGTTCCAAATCACACTTTGCCAGGCAATACAGATTTCAAGCTGTGTGGCTAAACCTGACTCTGTTGAGAAGCAAAAAATTGACATGAAGGGACTTGTATGTCTTACATTGGGGGGGGGGGGGAATCACTCACGAATTACCTTCACAGGCAAATAAACTCAACTTGAGGAAAATTTTATTTATTGCCAATTAAAATAGAGTTAAGAGTGAGTTCTGAGGTCTTCTAGCCTTAGACATCAGGGAGGCAGACTTCTAGCACCCTTTCAGGGCTGTCAGATGTTTAAGGTCCTTAGAGCCATGGTCCTACCAGCCAGTGTATGCCAGAAGGTGTACAGACCACTCTGTTCTAACTGAGAAGTACTTCCCATGCCTTGACAAACAATTTTCAAACCAGAAAAAAAAAACAAAACCAAAACCGTAAGTCTTAATAACTCTTAATTCCATACACAAACATATTATTGAGGATATCAAGGGTAATTATTACAAGTATATAGACAAACACCTCTGCATATGCCGAGGGACCGCTAAAATCAGTCATTCATTATGCATGCCCCAAAGAAAACACATGAACAGTTTTCAGACATGATTATCCAAAGCCTGTTTAGGGAAGAGTCCTTTTGCACTCGAGAGGAGTTTCTTCTTTGCAGGTAGTCTTTCTTCCTCAGTGCAACTGTCCATTCCTGAATGATGGCTTCAAACACTCTCTCAGCTCCTGCAGGTTAAGACAATATCAAAAGGGAAAAGAAGAGAAGAGAGAACAAGGCTTACAGACTTTGTCCAGAATTATTCTATCCCTTATCAGACAGACAATGCAGAAGTGTGAAATGGATACCAGGAAATAAATGTAAAGCAAAAGAGAAGATGCAGGGATATACCTTTAAAAAAGAGAAGGCAACTTAAAAAAAAAAAAGTTAAATACATGAAGTTTAAATACAGTGAAGTTTAAGCAGATACAGAGAAACAAATCCATTGCTTGCACACCTGGGCAAAATCCAAGGGAATTACACCCGCTTAATGCAAGAAGTGATTTGACCTGTGATATTTAATTAGCCCAGCAGAAGTAAATTGCCTCATGCAATTGCCACATGTTTTTATTCAACCCAATATTTAAAGTCACATGCTAAAACTAACTTGTATTTAACACCCCAAGCTGCTTGGGAAGAAGTGGCATGTAGCCAAGCACAAAGGAACAACTGAAAGTGACAGGCAGAAGAAAAAAGTCACCAAAATTCCCCATCACAGAATTATATATGTCATCATAGGGTTATATATGTCATTTTATGTTGTCTAACAAAACTGGTATTCCTAGAAGGGGAAGAGGAAGGAAATGGAGGATACGCACTGTTCACATGTACAATGCTCCCTGCAGACAAAGGTACTTTAGTTGTGAACCAAGGACAGGTCACAGCTGTGACTTCCCAACAGCACAGAAGATGCTGTCAAATTATATCTGCTATAGCATACTCTCTCTGCAGCCTATTCAAACCATCCTTCCCTGTGAGGCCCTTTGTGATTTGCTTTGGCTTTTACAAGGTCAAATAAACTGCCAGCTTTCCTTCCGGGCAGAAAGCTGACACTGTCTTCATACAGTCTCTCATGTCACATTGCACATAACTCAGCAGGATATAAGCTAGTTGTTTAAAAACAGAAGGACACTATTGTAAACATTCTAACCAAATGCTTTATTGCTATTATTTTGAAAATTCTGGCTTACATATTGCTAACAACAACAATCAGTATATTGTAATAATGATATTAAGAAAAAAATATCTTTATAATACCTAAGGGTCATAAAGTGGTATTTGATCAATTAATAGGAATGATACTCTATTGATTCCTAGGTGAAAACAAAAAAAAAAATCAATAACAACTAAGAAACGGTGTGCTCAGACAATCTTACTTACTCCAAGGAGAATACATATTAGATTTTTTTGGTAAATACTCTGATAAAAAGAACAGGATATCATTTGAAAATAGAGGTTAGCACAAACAAGAAAATAGTAAATATTTTAGGCCAAGCTTCCAAAGCTATTTTTAAAACCATATTTGCTAGGTTATCATTAAATATACAAAGCAATATGAAATGTCTAAGAAGCAAATAGAGGACTCAGATAGTTTAAATTACTTTTCATTTCCTATTCACAAACCTTGTTTTGTGAGCATTTTAAGACACTGAGAAACAAACTGAATGGCATGAAACCCTTCTTCAAATGGCAAGAGGAAAAAAGCTCGTCTCATTAAAGAGCATTTAGAAAGACCAGTCTTTGGAATTCACTGAGCACACACAAGGTTATAATCCACTTGAGAGATCTTGGAAATGTCATAAGGTGGCAGAGAGCAGCTCAAGTAGTTTATGAATGACAAAAAAAGCCAAGGGAGATGATTATAACCTTGTACTCATTCAGCAATCAAGCATCATCATTATCAAATACAGAGAAGCTTAAAATACACATTTTAAGATTGCTTGGGTCTGTCAACTCATTCAGCAAAATGTCATAGAAGAGTGGGGATGGGGGGGGCCAGCCTGGGGACTGTGGGTTTTTGTGTTGCCCCAGTTACTCACATTATAGTTAAGAACATTGAAGAGATTGTTTTTATTGAGTCTTGCGTGAAAGACAGTTTCACTTCTGACCACTTCAAAACCAATGAAACACACCTGCAAGTTTCTAGGATTTCTTTTAGTAGTTATCCTACCTGACTCTCAAGGCAGAATGTTGGGCACCCATCTGAGTGAAGGCTGCAGCTCTGGCTCGGGGATCTGCACCATCTGCCCCTGTGGTGGCCAATGCCTCCACCCAAAATGATCTGCTGAGGGGAGAGGCTGCAGTACAAATTTCAGACTGCAGGAAGTGTCTGGACCTTTCTCTTGGTGTAGGGGCAGGTAGCGGACCTGCCTGCAGCAGGTGGCCCAGGTGAAGGAGCTCCTGCAGCAGGTGGCTGAGCTGCAGGAGGTGGTGAGAAGGCTGCGGAGAATCAGGGAGGCTCAGAAGGAGCTAGATAGCTGGTTCCATGTGCAGATTGCAGTGGACCCACTCTCCGTGGCCATACAGCCAAAAACTTCCCCACCAGCACACACAGAAGGGAAGAGGGACAGTGGTGACAAAGAATGGAAGCTTGCAAGGGCAAGGACCAGTAGGAGGAAGAGACTTCCCCCAAAGTCTGAGGTGCTCTGCAGGCCAAAGAGGAAACACCCATCGCATCAGGAAAGACACTGGAGCCGACTAAATCGCAGCCCAATCTGCTCCTCGGATAACAACCAGCACACCTAAGGAAAAGCAATAGGTGATAGTAGTAGGAGATTCTCTTCTGAAAGGCAACGAGGTACCCATTTGGTGACCTGACGCACTCTCTAGAGAGGTGTGCTGCTTACTGGGGGCTTGTATCAGGGAAATCTAGTTAAAATAAATAGGACAGTAGCAAAATAAACTCCTCTGCGTGAAGGCATGACAGCTTCCAGGGATGTGCCCATGAAGAAGGGGGGACTCATATGGAAAGTGGACATCCATATCTTTCTGCTTTTCAAGGATGTCTTAGAACAGTTACAGCTTCATAAAAAAACTCATCTCACTATTTCCTCCTTAAAGATAACGGAAGAGGGCTCAAACTATTTATTTACAAAGCAAACAGTATATGAAAGAAGAAATCCCTTTAGAAGAACATCTTCAACTTAGACTGTTAGCTAGCTTTCCATAACATTAACACATACCAAGTTCATAAATTGCTTCTTGCTGTCAAACAGTAAGCATTTCAAACCTTAATTTTGAAAAGGTATGACTCAAGCTACAAAAAAATAACACTTTTGAAACACATTTTAGTGAGTTTGGGGGCCTGAATTTTAAATGCATGGGGCTGCTAAACTGAGAAGCTTTATGAAAAATACTTAAAGAATGGTACTTATGCCTTCATATAAAGGCTTAGTACTGGCCACAGTCTGAAAAATATTGATGTATTGTCTCTTAGCATTGAAAAGAGATCCAAGTACAGATTCTCTATGAAATACAGGTAAAGTGAAACATATAAAAAACTCATTTATGTAGCTTATTTCAGCTTTAGATAGATTTTCCTGGGGTATAAACCACTCATGCTAAACTGTATAAACCACATATGGCTACATATTTCCCATGCAATCAGACATATAACTATAGCTACAGCACAGGCATAAACCTAAAATGACGGAAGACTGGTTTTATAATAGGAATAACTGGCTAGTTTTCTTTAAGAAGGTTATCTGTGTTCAGATTGAAAGACTAGATACTGATGCATTTGTGGACCACTGTGGGTTAAAAATAAATCAGTAAGTAAAACCCAGCAATAGAGAATGGAAACAGCTCTCCAGGCTGAAAGGGAATGCTAGAACCAGATCCACAGCCCTGACTAACCAAGACCTGAAAATTCGATGGGATGGAAGGATCCTGTTCCAGTGCTATATTATCTGCTTTCAGTAAAGCAGTTTATCCTAACGTCTAATCCAACCCTTGAATACACTGATGGCTTTCACTCTGTAAAACTAATTTCATTTTAGACTACAAACAACAACAATACCATCTTGGTTTCTTTATACCTCTAAATGAGATGAATGTTTGTTTGGGAAAACTCTCAGATCATCTGGGAAAGACAAACTGCACAATAATCATTGCCTATGCCCTCTGTTCTAGCAGGAGTGGTCTTCTCCTGCAGTCACAAGTTGATTATATTAGCAAGAATGTGGTGCAACAGCAGCAGATGCAGAGTGAAATGGTTGCTGCTGAAGAGCCAGGAACTTCACGGTATGCATTTCAGGAGTTTTTCACTTCTTACTGGCTCAAACCTGGTGGCGTGCACTGAATGCCCACTGGAAGGAGAAGAATATCAATATCAGAACAAATCTTCAGTTTTCAAGTTCTCAAAGGAATTTGGTTCCCACAGCCTGGGAGAATTCCATAACGTGGGTCAAATTCCAGTAACTGGGGAACATCAAGAAGTTAAGTTCAAAAGTACATTCCTGACCTAAAACACATCATCAGCACACTCTCCCTTTCAAATCCAGGCACTCATAGTAGCATTTAGATTGAATATATTCTCTGCCTTCTTCTCTGGGTCCCCAGAAATGACTGCTTCTTATCACATCCACAACTGCAGTGTCACAAAGGACTTCGATTAACAGAAACTTCCAAAAAAAAGCAATCCTGACCTCTATGTCCTGTCCACTCACTCTAATGCATGAGAAGATTGCCATGTTTTAACCCATCACCTGAGGTACACTTAGTACATACTAAATACTTGTGCTGTGACGATACATGGCACACAGACCTCAACATCTTGGAGGATTTCTATTGCCCAGTTGAAAACTGCAGCATAACTATCTGTTCAGTACCAGGCTGGCTATATAGGAGCCTAAAGCTGAGAAGTTTAACGTTATGTTTCTATCCTGAGCTGTAATAACTAACCTCTAAAACCTAGCTGGGATGAGACTCATTCCTTTAAAAGGATGGACCCAGGAAGCATTCTTAGATCATGATTGACACTGGAAAACAATGAGTTCACAGCAGAGAACAGCAACTTTGCTCTCAGAGACATTCTTCACAGAAATGAGTTGCATTTTCAATGGTTTCAGGAAAGACATATCCAAGCCCTTTACTTTCAGGGTGAAACAACTAGTAGTCTAGAAAGAGCATTACCAATAGCATTGCAGAAGAGTAAGTGCTCCTCTTTTGCAGAGGGGTTGCTCACACACTAGACAGGATTGGTGAGTTTTCAGAAAATATGTCAATCTTGCCATTTCAAGTGCAGCAGAAGCACTGTGAGAGTTCGGAGAACAGCCTCCTCACAGTACAGGCACTGAGATGGATTCCCTGTAGTGTCAGGAAAATATGCGTATGGAGTAGAGATGCTACAGCCCTTTTTAAACTGTTCTCAACAGGCAAGACAGAACTATCAGACTTTATACATATATGCTCTGACAACTCATTTCTTTGTACACATGTAAAAAATGATTCAATAATTGGAAAGGGCAGACCCCACTAAAAGAGGTACTTTTACAGAAGTATACAGACCAAACACTTAAAAGGCAATTGTTGGATTTTCTTTTCATGTCTTCATCTTAGTTTGATCTAGCTTAGAATAAGCTTCTCTGGCTTTTAATTATTCCTCAAGTTCTTTACAATTGAAAGTAAGTGCCACAAGCATCATTTGTTGAGGACTTTTCCTCATCATGTATCTATTCTCACAATGCCACTAACATCTTAAAAGTAAGTGTTCTCAAAACTAAAGCTTGATGACAACTTTATTCAGCAATCTTGCTAACTGCTAGTTAAAGCAGAAAAACAGATCCGCTCAATAATTTTCTTCAGTTTGCAGAACAACCCTCTTCTTCCTACTGATACATATAATACAAGGGCAGTGAGAGCAAAAAGTAATGGCCTCATTTAAATCCAAACCGGTGAAAATCCAATATCCATGTAATTCAATGACTCAGCTGACCTTTGTGGGCAGATTTAGACCACAAATTGGTACAACAGATCAAAGTTAAAAACAAACTCCTTTTGTTTTTCTTTAGACATATTAACTGTTTGCATGGCTAAAACTAATCAGATCTGTAAGCATTTGAAAGATTAAAGATTTATTTTCCATTTTATATTGTTAGTTTCATCAAACTTTTTTTTCCTAAACAAAAAAGGATTAATGTATTGCTTTCTGTGAATTTGTCAACTGTAGTTACAGAGACGGCACATGGGACTCCTGTATGTTTAGAAAATTGAAAGCACACTGTGCTTATCACTGTGCCCACGTGTTTAAGTGTAAAAATTAAAAATACTAAATTAGGGCAATAGCAAACTCTGAAATTTCCTCCTTAAATCCTGGCTTTAAAGGTTATCTGGGTCCAAAAAAATCCCCTAGAATATGAAGTTCAAATAAAAGGACATCTCAGGGCTAGAGCCTTAGGTCCACATCCATATACTTGTATAGATGCCATTTAAATAATCCTCAATCTCTTTGAAGATCAAAGACAAAAATTCCAGGTAGGTTCTGAGGAGAACTTGAAACACCTGGAAAACTGCGGAAGCCCTAGGTTTACTACACCATTTTCTCCCCCTGCTGTGTGAAGGGTAAATTACACTGCCTGTGTTCTTACAAATAATTCTTCATCCAGGATTCAGGTTCAGAAGAGTTAAAAACTGGAATCCTTCATGACACAATCATGACTGTCCTGTAGAAAAGCACCTGCACTTCTTCCTGTTAAATGTCATGGAAAATACTTAATTTTTTAATATATTTTTGTCCAGTCTCCCTATAACTGCAAGTGCATTACTAGTTCAGTAGCATGTGTTCCAGTAACATACATTTTTAACAAATGAATACATCACAGCATTGCAGAAAAAGGATTCGGTCTAGAATTATCCTGTTCAGATGAGGCTGTTGAACCACAAAGGACATAACTTATGCAAGCAAGATTTAACTTTCATAAGCATGCTAGTCGCAGATGATCCATAAGGGCAGTTGAAGCTATCCTTACGTACACTAAAGTTCTGATGGCAGTGGGGACAAAAATATCTTCATAGTCAAGTCATTTTTTCTAAAAACAAAACAAAACAAAACAAAACAAAATGTATAGAATGCTTTAAAAAGCATCAGCCTTTGCTTTCACACTTAATTAAGGAAGAAAACTTCACATAATGTTACTACATTATACAGCAAAAGAGAGGAATAATCTCTGTCTTCACATGCTAAAATCCTCATCAGTAATCTACCAGGTCAGGAACTCCATTGAAATTTTGAAGACTTTTCAGACTTCCAATTCATTTTGATTTTCTAGTATTTTCTTAAATTAGTCCTACAATACATAGAGGGTCAGAGTTGTTAAAATATACAGTCTTTCATCAAAAATAAACCTACCCCCTAGACTACCACAATGATCCCACTGGACACGTGCACAGCTGTCCTATTCATAAGTGACCTGAAAATTAATACAGCACATCTACAGTTCTTATTTTCTGCTTTTGAAATGCAGAAACTTGACCCACACTTAAGTCTATCTGTGCTAAAGTGTCACTGAATGTGGAGTAAATTCCCATACAGTGAATATGACTTTTAAAGAGCTTATTGCATGCTTATCACTGTTGCTTCTATATTTTCACAAAGGTTTTCATTTTTCAGTATGCCAAGCTATCTTTTTTTTTTCCTGTTCAGTTGAACTAGAATTTATTATTTACTTCATACCCTATGGTCTGTAATTTATCATATGACTTTTTCCTTCTAAAGAAAACATGTGTAGCTCTGAATTAGGTATTCTATCAAACTTTTAGGCATTCTATAAATCTTTGATGGAGAGGCGGAATGCCAGAAATCAGAAAGGAAGCTTTGGGTTTCTCTCCTTGTTTACCTTCACATCNAGGGCAATAGCAAACTCTGAAATTTCCTCCTTAAATCCTGGCTTTAAAGGTTATCTGGGTCCAAAAAAATCCCCTAGAATATGAAGTTCAAATAAAAGGACATCTCAGGGCTAGAGCCTTAGGTCCACATCCATATACTTGTATAGATGCCATTTAAATAATCCTCAATCTCTTTGAAGATCAAAGACAAAAATTCCAGGTAGGTTCTGAGGAGAACTTGAAACACCTGGAAAACTGCGGAAGCCCTAGGTTTACTACACCATTTTCTCCCCCTGCTGTGTGAAGGGTAAATTACACTGCCTGTGTTCTTACAAATAATTCTTCATCCAGGATTCAGGTTCAGAAGAGTTAAAAACTGGAATCCTTCATGACACAATCATGACTGTCCTGTAGAAAAGCACCTGCACTTCTTCCTGTTAAATGTCATGGAAAATACTTAATTTTTTAATATATTTTTGTCCAGTCTCCCTATAACTGCAAGTGCATTACTAGTTCAGTAGCATGTGTTCCAGTAACATACATTTTTAACAAGTGAATACATCAGAGCATTGCAGAAAAAGGATTCGGTCTAGAATTATCCTGTTCAGATGAGGCTGTTGAACCACAAAGGACATAACATATGCAAGCAAGATTTAACTTTCATAAGCATGCTAGTCGCAGATGATCCATAAGGGCAGTTGAAGCTATCCTTACGTACACTAAAGTTCTGATGGCAGTGGGGACAAAAATATCTTCATAGTCAAGTCATTTTTTCTAAAAACAAAACAAAACAAAACAAAATGTATAGAATGCTTTAAAAAAGCATCAGCCTTTGCTTTTATACTTAATTAAGGAAGAAAACTTCACATAATGTTACTACATTATACAGCAAAAGAGAGGAATAATCTCTGTCTTCACATGCTAAAATCCTCATCAGTAATCTACCAGGTCAGGAACTCCATTGAAATTTTGAAGACTTTTCAGACTTCCAATTCATTTTGATTTTCTAGTATTTTCTTAAATTAGTCCTACAATACATAGAGGGTCAGAGTTGTTAAAATATACAGTCTTTCATCAAAAATAAACCTACCCCCTAGACTACCACAATGATCCCACTGGACACGTGCACAGCTGTCCTATTCATAAGTGACCTGAAAATTAATACAGCACATCTACAGTTCTTATTTTCTGCTTTTGAAATGCAGAAACTTGACCCACACTTAAGTCTATCTGTGCTAAAGTGTCACTGAATGTGGAATAAATTCCCTTACAGTGAATATGACTTTTAAAGAGCTTATTGCATGCTTATCACTGTTGCTTCTATATTTTCACAAAGGTTTTCATTTTTCAGTATGCCAAGCTATCTTTTTTTTTCCTGTTCAGTTGAACTAGAATTTATTATTTACTTCATACCCTATGGTCTGTAATTTATCATATGACTTTTTCCTTCTAAAGAAAACATGTGTAGCTCTGAATTAGGTATTCTATCAAACTTTTAGGCATTCTATAAATCTTTGATGGAGGGGCGGAATGCCAGAAATCAGAAAGGAAGCTTTGGATTTCTCTCCTTGTTTACCTTCACATCCTTTTACAAAATAAACCAACACACAATCAGCTGGCAACCTCTAACAGTTTTACCTCAGACAAATCCAAACCAAAATGTATTAATTTGGTCTTTATACCTTCTACAGTTTCCAATCAGCAGATTTGACCTCTGCCATTACAGAGCCTTCTCTCAGTCCAGGTCTCTGTCCTGTAAGAGCTCTACCCACAGCCTATAATATTTGTGTTTTGGGGAGTCTTCTTCAATACAAAACAACCCACACCTACAAATCCCTTAGTATGAGTATGAAAGAAGAAACATATTTAGAAGTATTCATGTGCAAAATAAAGTGGTTTACGAAAACATTGCCAAAAACACAGAAGACCACTGAAAATAACCTGCTTGTAAATTTGAAAGATGAGAAATATTTTTTCCAGTCTACATTCTTATCCATCATGCTTGATGAACATATATAGATTCCAATGTTTGATTACTTCAATTTCAAACAATTAAAAATAAATTGATCTTTTCAGTAAATTTCTTTCTGACAATTTCTTGTTATCACTAGCCTTGGTACTACCTTAGCAATTCTATTTGTAGATACTAAAACCCTGTCCCCAGGAATTATACTTTTCTTTTGACTATACTACATTCAGGAAAATTCTATGTGTTCTGCGTACTCTACAGCTGCATCAAAAAAACTACCTGGGAGCCTGGTTTTCTCTTATTTCTTTGTTGTGCTAAGAAAAAATATTGAACACCCACTATAAAACTATATTGTAGAAAAGTACCACTTAATATATCTCTATATCTCACCCACAGAAATAAAGCATGTCAAATTAAAAATCTAAGATATAAGTCCACTTAAAATGACGTGTATCAATGGTTAAGTATATAGCAACACTATCAAAGCAGAGCAAATAGTTTTGAACTGAAACAGTTGAATCTTCTCAATTTCTCTATACAGACTTATTTGTCAGTGGCTTTCTGGAAATTAAATAATGAAAATATTTTCTTGAAAGCACACTGACAGAATGAGCAAATTTTATCAACTACCATATCATATTTACAGAAAGGCAATGTTGAACTTGCAAATACAAGACCTAACATTATAACACCATACAAGTTTGTGCAGGCTGTTCACACTTTTTTTAAGCATTCACCTTACCAGGTCAAGGTACACAGGAAGTGGAAAAAAAATAGTAATATTTCATGCATCTATAACAGACAGTCATCCAAATAAGAACAGGGATAGCAACCTACCAATATGACCAATGGCAAATTCCCTTCTGTTTCTGTATATGCTGCTGTCCAACAATGAACCACTAAAAATTATGACAAAGAACAATAATTACTTAATTTAGCATATAATTCTGACTACAGAATTACGACTATGTCAGTTGCAAGACAAGCTGTGAACAGAAGATTGAGAGAGAAGTTTCACTAAACAAATTTCAAAGTAATTAATCTTGCTTGAAATATCATTGACCCTCTTGTAGACTTAACAGCATAAACAACTGTTGCTTTGAACATTTTGTGTTTATCCTGTGGCTAAACAAAATAAATCACTCTTCTAGATTGTTTACAGAATAAGTGAAAACATGAGTTTTATTTACTATATGGACCTAATACTGCTTAGTTACCTTGAAAGCAGGGGAGGAGGTGGATATCAGTAGCCCAAGCTGACAAGGTATTAACAAGTCAAAACAAACAAACAAAAAGTGCTGATTCATTAAATAATACACAGAAACCAAAAGGTTACTGTAAATGAGCAAATAAATGAATTACTGGACATGGTTATTTTCTATTTGAAAGAATACAGAGTAAGGATCATGTTTAACCAGTAGTAAAGACACAAGCACATTTGCAAATCGAGCCTGTAGAGTACAAGAACCATGAGTTCTCTGACAGCTTTTCACTCAAATAAAGGAACTTTCTATGTAGCTCAAACACATCCCACAGGATCAGGCTCCTGAGGTCTATCATTCCCTCTCAGTAAAGCTGATATATAAACCAAAGACAACCTTCACAGTTTTTCTATACTACATTAGGCTGAGCTCAAACATCCAATTTCTGATTTGAGACTTGAAGTGGAAAAAACAAGTAAACACCTCCTTAGGTTCCTGCTTTCCAAAACCTCGTAGTTCTTTCAAACCTCAGATTCAAACAATAAATAGAAATAATCTGTAATGCATAGCCTTCTCACCACTGCTCATTTAATTGACCTACCATTTATTCACAAATTAGCTATAACATTATTACTAATACTATTATTTGCCAATAAGTAATAATTACATGCATCGCAGTGTGATCTTAGGCAAGCAATCCTATAGATATTATTCAACGTAGTTTCAAATTCAATAAAGTATTTTAAATAACTTGTGAATTCAAAGACAGAGTTCAATGAATGAAAGCAAAACAGAAATACATAGTCCAATACAAAACATTAATGCAGGTCAAGTTCTGCCACATATACTAACACTGAACCTGACTATGCAAGCTCTCTTAGTTTGCATTAGCAGAACAACTTTTTTGAAATAATTATATTCCAGTAAAAGCCTACAGAAAGGGGTTCTATGTTGCTCAGAACAACACATAAATAAGCAATTAAAAATACTTTTTGTTGCTGCTGATCAAACATACCACACGTACACAAAAGCTCTGGGCTTGGTGATTACATCTCACCCAAGACAATGCTACACAGCCCTGATGCCACCACACAAGTACTATACCCTTGCCCTGCCCCCAAGTGAGACTTTATAAAATGATCCACACCCTGGCCAGCATCACACCCCATCCCTGATAGTCTGGATGTGTTCCCTTGATCTCGCATCGGATTACAAGAAATAAGTTTCCTTCTTGTTCATAGTGATGCCTCATTAAATTGTGTTTCACCTATGAGCTGTTTCTCCAAGCACTTCACCAGAAACTAACCAAGTTCTGCTGCTGCAAACAAGATTAAATACCTGCTACAAATCCCTCTTGTCAGAAGTATTACACATTTGATTCTGCTTCCACACTGCTAGTAATTTCCAGTGGTAAATGTACCACAAGGTCATAGTACATATTATCAACAAGGTACGTGGAGAGATAGAAATGGAAGAGAAAAGCAAAGTTGTGTTATATTGTTTGAAAATATTCATTTGTATCTTTCTGTTTAAAAATAGGGAGCTTTTCTACAGTAATCTACACCATGGGGTATTGTTGTGCTAATGATATTGTACGTAAAGCATGAAAAATTAAACAAATGCTTATTGAAATTACATCAGATGATAAATAATTTAATCGTGGACCTTTATGGAATGTAAACATTCTCAAATTACTTTGCCATGAATTAGTAATCAAAAGCTAAATTATTTAAATTTCTGCTGCAATGAGGAAACCTAATGAGAACATAAAGATTCCTTATAAGAGAATTCCAGACTAAAAACATGTTTTCTAGAAAGGTAATTTATGGTCCAATAATTTATAGCTATAAAATTGTGTTTCTGCAGTCAGGATGATTTATTTTCTGCATTTACCATGATGAATGTTTGAAGTGCAGTGATAACCTTCTTTTGCAACTGTGCAATATCATAAACACCAAGAAGGTCTTTCCATAAACTAGAATTACTCTCGGTCTAATTTTCCAGGAGCTGCCTTCAGGAAATCAGTATGTGAGAATACAGTCATTAATGTATTTTAAAATATTTACATTGTAATTAATCTTGAGGAGTGATGTGCCTAAGAGTGTCAGCACTATAAGAGGCAAGAGAGTTAAATATATTAAGATGTAACTATTCAACAGCTTAGTCTCTATGAGAATTTTCCACAGCAAAAAGACAATTGAAGACTTGTGTTACTCAGTTTTACTCTGAAATCCTGAACTACTGATCACTGTAATTTATTTTCTTTTTCTTCCACTGTTTTAAGTTCAATTTAGTGTCTCAGCATAAGGATGACATACTAAACCAGATCGAACATAAAAAAGGGTTGACAGATTCCTGTCAAAATTGCTGGTGACAGTGATATCTGTTGCACACTTACTATAACCTAAGAAATATAGGAAAAAGAGATGGAGATCCATTCCCAATCAGGCACACAAGCAGGAAGCTGGAGAGAAAGCTGATGCACTGGGACATTAAAGACTCATTAATAGGAGGGGAGAAAGATGCCTTAGTTGACAGCAAGTAAGTTCATTTGATGGAACTTCAGGTTTGCATGATGGGACAGGTAGAGGCTCAATTAAGACTGCTAGCCATTTGGTTCAAAATTCTTGGGAATATAGAAGGTAAGTAAAACAAATTTAAACACTTTTTCTGCTTTATCAATAGAGAATGAAAGTAAGAAAGATAGAATATAGCTTTGAAGCACCGTCCTAGAATTATAAACTCAATTTTTGTAAAATAAGCTAGCTACCTTTTCTACCCTGAGTAGAACTGGAGGTTTCTTAATTTTCATAATAGCTTATGACAATCATAAAGAGCTTATAAATTATAGAAAACAGACAATCATCTTTACTATTCTGATGTTGTGTCATGATCCAGGACAAGAAAATTTAGAGGACTACAGGGTGAATTTTGATGAAGCAATAAGAATTTTTCTGTGAAAGAATATCCATGAAAAAAAACAGTAGAGGCATACAGTATAGTGCCGTGCAACTAGGGAAAGGCACAAAGTCACACTCTGGAAAACAGGCCCAGAATATTGGTAAAGAACACAATCAAAAGTATATTTTTGGAAATTCATCATTCAGAAAATAGGCAAGAACAACAATTGTTCACATCATTCTGTAAAATTACATAGGTCTGAGGATAGGGTTCATATCAGGAGCAAGAGCATCACTAGCTCAGAGAAATTCTTCATGGGGACAACAGACAACACTGCAGATGAAGATGAATGGGCTATTAGTTTGGAAGTATACTCAATATTTGTTTTTGAGTTTACAGGCTTATCAGCTCCTGTCAATTACATTACCATGGAAAAGAAATCAAGAAAACAATAAAACTTGCAGTGCTGATCTAATCTCTTACACAAGTTCATGAACTAAATATGATTCTGAAGTTGGTAAAAATACAATTTGTAATATTACTGTGGAAAAAGTACTTTAAAAAGTTATTGGATTAAAACCAAGCTCACGTTGTCTCTCTTTCAAGAGGATGTAATTTTTGAAAAAGGCAAAGGGACAAAAACATCTGAAGCAGAATTTGAGGAGTGGCTCTGTAAAGTGCAATTTCTCAGCACAGTCAGAATAAAGCCCAGCCTGGCCAGCTTGTTGCTCTGGGAAGAAACAATACAAAACAGAAAAACTCCCAAACAAACAAACAGCAAAAAAACATAAAATAATCAGTTACTTAATTCTTCAACCAGAGTTCTAACAAGCATAAGGAAAAAAAAAAAGTATATTTCTGTACAAATAGCTATGATAGACATCTTTTCTCTGAAGTGCCATTTAGGGTGTGCATTCAGGCACCTGAGAAAATCCACAGAGGAAAAACCTGAAACAAGATACTAAGGGCTATAAGGATGGCAATCCAGTGGTATAAAAGAACAAGGGAGAGCTACAGCTGTAGGGCTTAAGCTGGACAAAGAACAAATTATTTGCAGAATAAATTGTAGAATGCAACAGGGGGAATACTAGCATATTGTGTTGTATAGGTAGAAACCAAAAAAAAACAGACTAAAATCTGCTTAGTCTACCACAACAGGTAAAGAAGGAAAGAGTACATAGATCAGAGACTTGTACAAGGAAGTCTGTGTCGCAGGCTGTTGTCCAAATCAACCACCTTAGAATGCAACACAACCATTTATTTCATAAAACTAATGCACAGCACTAGAAGTAACTACAGTTTTACAGAATTTGCAACTGAAATTCTTACATTGATAGAAGCCACAAAACACCCACTATATAAATTGGAGGGCAAACTAGAAGAAGAGCTAGGGGCATAATTCCCAGGAGCTGACAATGGCTGCATATTTCAGACCACTCCAGAAATCTGTGCCTTCCAGGGCAGCAACATCTGCCCCAGGTGAGTCCCGCAATGAGCTGCAATTGAATCATTCACACACTGGACATGGCTCAAGAGGGTCATCATCTCTGCATCACCCTTCCCCCAACGGCTTTTCACAGTCCTGAGGCTATGAGAGAGTTATTTTTAAATAGTTGTCTCTCTCATAATCACAGCATTAGCAAAACAGTATGTAAAAAAAACCCCAAACCTAGAACATGTTGAGTTTATGAGAAGAATAAACAGACAGTGAGAAAGAACACTCACCACTGAACAGAAGGATGCCTGTTAAGGATGCTGATCCAGAGCTGAGCAAATTACACTATAGTGCTCCTCTGAGGGGAAACCAACAAACTTGAACATTGACTTTTTTTTTAGAAATGAAAGATGAAGAGGATTGAGGTCATATCTTGCATCTCCATTCTTCCATGTCTCTCACTATTTCCGTGTACAAAGAGCTTCAAGCCACTCTGAACTCAGACTGACCTGCTCTCCTACTTCTAAAGAAGAAAGTAACAACATTCTTACACAAGCATGAGATGCTTTGGATTTAAAACAATTAGGTTTGTTTCATCAGCTGTAACAGCCTAAGTAAAAATTATTTTGTAATTCTTGTAAACTGCTGTTTTCTGTAATTTCTCTTCTAACACATACTTAAAAAGCAAAATCATTCTCAGTATTTTCTTCTCATCTAACACGATTAAGGCAAATTGTGACATTACTTATGAGAAAGCTCAGAGAGAAGCATTCCAGCCACTGCAGCTTGGGTAGGTTATCACAGCACTGTAAAGCTAGAGAACCTCAAAAGATCCATGAAGGAAAACTAGTGCCTCTAGACAATCCAACTCCATGAGAATGAAGTAAAGATATAAGAGAATAAAATGGAGTGACACATTAGTGATACTCTTACTGATTCCCAAGCTGACAATCTGAGTCAGTGAAAACTGCTCACTCATTACTGTCAACCACAGCCAGAAAGACAGAGTGCTTGCTGTAGCCTTCCACCTGCTGGTTTTCCATAGTTTCTCTCCCCTATTCCTCCCCTTGTATTATTCTTATTCTTCCTCCTGTCACAACTCTTTTTCTCTTGGACCTCCCTCAGAATACCTCTTCTTCTTTTATGTTTCCACTCTCCCAAGAGATTCCTCTGTCTTCCATCTTTTGTACCTTTTCTTATCCTTAATTTGTTCCTGCTTTCCTGCTCTGAAAATCCCCTGGTATCCTTCCCTCTAATACTGCCTCCTTTCCTAGTTGTATCTCTCTCCTTCAGAAACTGCTCTCTCAAATTCACCCAATTCATCTCTCATTCTACTTCTCTATTTTTTTTTCTTCCAGACACCTCTTCCTCCATTTCTTTCCCTTTGTCTACAGTTTTCCCACAATAAATCCACTCTTTCTTCTCCAGAATTCTGATTTTGCCTCCAAGACTCTTTCTCCCCTACTTGACAAGGACACCTGCTATTACATACATCTTGGAGCAAAACTCCCTGTGCTTCCCAATGGTCACATCTAATGCAGACACACTAAGAAAGCACAAGACCCACATCTTCCCTGTCTTCTCTCCTCCATCACTCCACACTTCACAGAGCCCTTTTTACTCTCTGTTTCTGTAAACTGGAGTGACCCTCCCTCCTGCTGCACCTGTTTCTACAACCCATGCTTTTTTCCCTCATGCCAGATGTTTTGAGTGCCATACCTTCTTATGCAAGCCCTAAAACCTGGGTAAGCTTTCTTACGTCTTCTGCTTTTGTCACATGCAGTATTACTGTTCTCTTTTCCAAAATAAACTGTTACATTGTCCACTTTGGATGTACATCAAACAAGACTCTCAAAAAAATATATTCCTTCTAAAAATTCTGAGTATTAAAACATGCTTTTGTACATCTTTATCTAAAAGCCCTTTCACACATTTCCAATAATAGATTGAGTAATAGGATTGTTCAAACTGTTTTCAACCAAATGATCCCTTTTAGGCATCTTTTGAAAGAGTATGAAGGTACAGGTCAAGGGCAGCTTTACTCTGTTAATCTCTCACAAGGATTTTGCCAATAATCCTGAGTTGATAAAAATGAGACTGTGAAGGGTAGGATACTGCTTATGACATAACTGTTCTTAAAAGGGAAAGACACTATTTGTCTTCACCTCCAAATGTAAGAGTGATGGATCAAAATCAGTGCACATACACACACAGCTGCATGTACAGCAACATGATCCAAAACCCAGAAAAGGAAATGGAGGTCTTTTGGTTAATTCACCTTACCAGGCATGGATCAGGCCTGAGGTATATGACAGTGGCCGTTGAGAAAAAGGACACTTGCAAATGTGTAGTCTGTATTGCACATATCCAAATTCCAGGCACGCTTACATGTGTGTTTTAGTGCAGTTTTATCTCTGCTTCTAGATTTTCTGCATAATTAGGCCTGCATTATTCCTAGAAGCAGCACAGAAGATTGGAAGAGTCTACTTTGCTAGAGAAAATAAAATCTGCCCACACTTGTGATGTGGAAATTATTAAGGGACTACGTATGAAATTCCACAGTGGCAATTTTTTACAGCAAAATGAACGGAAAGCTTAATGCTGGTAACAGTATGGCTCTACAGAGACTCAAAATTCACTGTGTGAAGTTAAAGAATATATCTAGAAAGCACAGCAGTTTAAGGAAAAAAGACTTCTACCAGAGCAGAGAAGGTATTCTTGAGCACAACACATTTTTTCTAAAAAAAAAGGAATTCCCCATTGACTACATTATAAAATATATGAAAGGCATGGCAAGGACATGGGTGTTCTCTCAGTTGATTTCATCAGTGTTGACATTGCTTTGTCCTGTGTTTAGTTAGCATACTGTGTTAAATCATAACTGTAAACCACTCTCGTTCCACTCTAGGAGTAGCTATTGAAACTTTTGTTCTCAAAGAAAAAAATACCACTTAAAGGGATAGTAAAACATGCAAATGCCTGTGTGGAGGGAGAGAGGAGAAAGTATGTACAGAGGGGCATGCAGGAACTCCCAAATGCAACAGCAGCACTGAGTTACACTTATAATTAGTGTATCGATTCATTCCACTGGAATGAGTATTACAGTTCTACTCTATTCCACTTCTAGGTTGATCAAAATATCTCTCATCCTGGAAAAAGGTATGAGTAATTTAACAGAAATGCAGTTTTTACTGGAACTAACATTTTTCCTTCATGCACCTCCTTCCTTCACACAGCAGAAATCACATTTTCTACTACATAGCTTCCTGGTACCTTTGCAGACAAGGCCATGATACACTTGTAATTAGCATCACATCACCATCTGCAGTTCCCTGCTCAGTATTTCAGTCTTCCCTCAGGCCCTTGCCCACTTCCATTTAGCAGCAGCACAAAATTTTGGTATACACTAACCTCTTTGTCAAATCTTAGCCCAAGGCTTTTACGGAAAAGAGGTAGCTGCAAGACCTGTTTTACCCTCCAGCACTTTTTCTTAGTAGTTTTTATTTGCTTATTTGCCAGACAATCCAAATGTGGGTTTGAAATTAATTGATCTCAACACAAACTTTATCTAAGTTTTTCTCTGCACATAGACTTAATGTAAGTTTTATTAATTGTCAGAGAAAACTGGTTTTGACTTATGTGCCAAGATACAGACTTCTTACAAAATCCGCTCAATCAGCTTTGCTATAAGAGAAAAAAAGAGAATAGTTCCTATGTAATGGAAATCACCTCACTTACTGCTTCTGTCAGGCACTTTTCTTTCTTTGAAGAATGGATTCTAACTCCTTGCTGAATCCCGTGAGCAAGAGCAATTTTTCCTAAGACTATGCAGACTTACTCCAACAAAATAAGTGCACTAATATAAGGCATCAGGAACACACATGCACACACAGAACAAATAGGTTTGGGTTTGTTTTTTTTTTCACATAGCTTCTTTTTCTGTTAGGTGGCTCACTAAGAATCAAAACCCATTAGTGAAGATATCACTCAGAAAAAGGCTGAAGACCCGCGTGGTGGTGCAACTCCCACCCCCTCACACCCCTGAGTCTGTCAGTGCTTGGTGCAATTCTTCCCCTCCTGGGTCACACACCAACTTAGGGTGGGTCAGGGATGGATTGTGAAAGTGGTGAACCCAAGCGTCAAGGTGCCTCCTGGGGATATCAGGCTGTTGCTTTCCATTTAGACAGTGAACTCAAGCACTGAGGTACCCCCTTAATGTACCTGACTCTTGCTTTCCCCATTATGGCAGTGAACCAGAGTCTTGAGGCACCCAGTTAAAGTACCCAAATCCTGCTGTCCCCGTTACTGGAAACAATAGTAACAGTCAATCACCTCCTGACAACCTAGTGCATCTGTACCTGAGTCAGATCCTGAAGGGGGGTGATACATTTTGGTAACTAGTGAAACACACATCATCCGAGATGGGCCAAAATGGAAAAGTACCTGACAGAAGTATTTATCTCAGACCCTATAAATAGCAACTCTGAGACCCATTGTGCTCTCCCAGATCACAGTGGGCTGTGACCAGCACATTCCCTGAGCTGGTACCCCTCTCAGGTATAGCCTCCTTAGAGTGAAGGGGTTTGAGGAGCATTTGCCAGTGAAGTTAAAGAAAGACAAGGGCAAAGTCTGGCTTCTTAAGGCTCAATTAATGCCCATTGAGGAATGCTGATGCATTGTGAGTATTCAAAACTCAAGAAGGAAGAGGGAACTTTTAACTACAGGCTAGTTTCCCTACTTACATATTTCACTAGAAGCAAATATTTCCATGGTGTTTGTGTTTGTTTGCGTGTTTGTGTTTTGTGTTTTTACATATATACTTAGGANCTCAGACCCTATAAATAGCAACTCTGAGACCCATTGGGCTCTCCCAGATCACAGTGGGCTGTGACCAGCACATTCCCTGAGCTGGTACCCCTCTCAGGTATAGCCTCCTTAGAGTGAAGGGGTTTGAGGAGCATTTGCCAGTGAAGTTAAAGAAAGACAAGGGCAAAGTCTGTCTTCTTAAGGCTCAATTAATGCCCATTGAGGAATGCTGATGCATTGTGAGTATTCAAAACTCAAGAAGGAAGAGGGAACTTTTAACTACAGGCTAGTTTCCCTACTTACATATTTCACTAGAAGCAAATATTTCCATGGTGTTTGTGTTTGTTTGCGTGTTTGTGTTTTGTGTTTTTACATATATACTTAGGATAACTTACAGTAAGTTAGTGTGAGTCTTGTCATCCTCAAATCTGTAATTAAGATCCTACTTTAATCAGACCATATTCTACTGAATCACTTTGTTAACCATTAAGTTGGTTAAAGATCAAGTGCTGCTAAAATTTAAACTTCAATTTATCTCACATCATTAATAGACCTTAATTTGTTGCTAGGTTGTAACCATATGAGATATTGCACCCATGACAACACAGCATTATTAAAGCATACAGTCGCCTGACCATTGCTGTGTTCTGCAGAGGTTTGTGTTACACCGTCCTGATCAAACACTGAGACTCACTGGGAAACACGAGTGCTCAGACACAGAACAAAGCAAATTTTTTGTAGACTCTTTGGCTTCAAGAGGTTGATTACTACTGGTAATTGGTTGATTCCCAAAGGCAAGCCATCAAAAGAAATGTTAATTGTTGAAACATGAAGCTAAAACTCTGGTAATGGGATAAACAAAACTCTCTCTATGTACTGGGAACAGATGAGTAAAAGAGGAAGACAGTCAGACACAAGCTGTGAAATGGTTTGTTTTCAAGATTCAGAGGAACATAACAGTGAGACACCATCACAGAAGTGTAATACTACACTTCAGATAAAAACTAAATTAATGAGATCTGTTTAATTAGAAAGAAAAAGAAGAAAGTGTCAAGACTGATAAGAAGCTGGTGAGCCATTCTTGCAATTTTCAAAACTATTTGTACTCCTGATAAGCAATCATATGATTGGTACCTGGAGGTGAAAAGATTATGTCCTCAGCAGTCTGCTGGATGCCCCAGAATAAACTCTAGGAAAAGCAATAGACCCTGACAAAGAAAAGAAATAATCTTATCCATATGGATGTTTACAGATGACAATACTTGTGGAAAAGTACTAAAGAAACCTCATAGCTTATAGAGTTTATAATAGAAGTCCCCTCACAAATAATATGTGAAGCTACATACATGAGAAGGTAAACGAGAACCATTCTAACCCCACGTAGCAGGCATATCAGGAGAAAAAAAGTTAACACAACCAATTTAACATTTGCACCATTATTAGTACTAGATGTGTCAGTGTTGTTAGATTAGAGAAGTGCATGAGTAGGCTCCAGGGTAGTCCTTCTGACTGGGATTAATGTCTGCAGCTTTGGAATAATGGAGTTGTTGCCACTACAAATATATTAATCCTCTCTCCCAGGAAATAAGATCTGAAAATTCAGAGAAAAAGCTATCTACTTTTAAAGCATGGAAAACACAGGAGTATCTCTTTCCTCGGCTCTGTGAAGTCTGTTATCAGAGTCAATATAAAGTATCTCAGCTCTTCTGAAGCATGGGTAGCTGAATTTACATTAAAGTCGGTAAGAAAACAAACCTGGAGTCCAAACTTGCAATGACCACAGTCCTGTGTGGCACAGCATCATCTAATAAATCCCCTGAAGTTATGTGAGCTTGGGTTTTGTTTATGTTTATGCTAAAAACTGACTGTTCCTCATCTGTTCCTGTGTGCTAGATTAGTCTTCTTCATGACTTCATGTCTCCATCAAATATTTGTTCTAGAAATCTGTGTTAACTGTGAATACAAATAGAGTTACCTCCTAGCTACATTACAATAAATTATTGCAATGTACAGGTAGATCAACATCACTTGAGAAATAGTAGGAATATACAGTAACAAAACATATGACTGGCAAATCCATTATATTTTAGTCTGTAAATCAAGGCACATGTTTGAAGACTACATTCAAAGCAATTAGAATTAGAAGAAACTAGTAGCAATTAATAGCACAACAGTGAAAATAAACAAGAATATATGCATCCCAATACTGATTTTTATGAAAATGCATAAAAAGTTGACTAGAGACTTAAACAAATTAAACTGAAAATGTGAAAAAAATTTCCTCCTTTTCAGAATTTAAAATTTTTACCTTGTGTTTAAAATTTTGCTTTTCTATCATGTAATTTACTTAAATCCCGTACCTAAACTTAGGATGCCATTGGTTAAAGTAGATGTTTCCTTGTCCATTGGTAACTCAGAGAACATGCCACAAAACAGGCCTTTTACCCTTAGTCACACGGGAGGAAGAGAAAATACAATGTTTTAAAAAATTAAAATGTCACCAAAAGAAAAACTTGCATTTTCAAACACAATGCCTAAACTTTAGGCTTTCTAAGATGCTTCGGTGCGTACAACATAACTTTAAAACACGATGTACTCCTGATCTGTAGTTCAGGAGACTATTTCAGGTGCCTAATGTTTTCAACATCAGGAATTTTCTTCCTAAAAAAACTTATTTTGTTCCCCTCCTGTGTTTTTGTCTTCCATCCTTATAAAGTAAGCCATGATTTTAACATCTCAGTAGCGCTAGCAGCTGTCTTTTGCCCATACTTATTTTTTGATCAATGAAGAAGAGGCAGAGAAAAATAATAATTGTCACTGTTGGTCAAGGAATGATCAAGAAGAGCAACACGGTTGTTAAGAACATTAAAGAAAAGGTGTAAGAAAATACAAATAAGAAAATATATGTTCAGTACAACAAAGCACAAGAATAAGAAAATTCTTATATAAGAAGAGCTTAGAAAGAGCTCTGCCGGACCAAGCAGTTTTTGGTTGCATCTTTATAACAATGTACTGGCTCATTTTGCAGTGTCTGATTTTAACAATGCACCGCACAAAGAGCAAGTGATAATAGATAAAGGTTACATTTATCACAAAGAAACTCCCAAATATGAAAGCAATATGATTTTGTATTTGAACTTCAGTGGGCAGCTAGTTCATCTTGAAAAATTAATCGAGGAATTAACACCAAAGAGAAGCAAAAAAATTGAAGAACAAAGGGAATTAGAAAAAGGGGACACTAAAAAAAGGGGGACATGAGATGTGCCAGCAGCCATATGGTATCTGTCACAAGAAAAACTGAAAAGCTTACCACTCAAAGGAGAAATGAACTTAAGCATCTTTGAGGAAACTACAGCCACTCACCTCCATACCAAAATGACTCTATATAATAAGGACCATAGTTCAATCTTTGTGTCTAAATTTTACTTGATAAAATTCAAAATCTGTATTTTCTTTAGATTCATTAGGTCCTAAGAAGTCCTGTGCATTTGATCTATTCTATTTTCCTTCTCTAGGGTCAGGCCATCTACAGTTAACAGGTTTTTATCTGTCTCTGAGGTATAATCCCATTAAAATTCTGTTTTAACTTGCCATCTTCATCTACAAATGCAGAGTTTTATTTCTCCAACTTCAAATAAGTTGGAGACTTATGATCATCACGGGTTATTTGTCCATTGGATTCTCATTCTCTTTCTTTCTGCCCATGTATATTTGTAAATGTTCAACCTTTTAAGTTGCTGACCACCCGTCTCCTTCAGGTCTCACAGACATCAGCACCATGAAGCTCTTTCCATCTGGTTACGTTTTCAGAAATGTTTCCTTTTCAAAATCTAATGGAAATGCTTTTTTAAGAACAACTTCATTAGCCATTTGAGTTTTCCTTTGACACTTTGCTTTGTAACCAGAACAATTCTTTAATCTAACTTCCAAAAATCGAAAGACTTGCTTGGCTCCCCAATGTACTTCCTGTCATTTAAGTTGTGTATGCACACTGAAAAAGGTAGCTTTCTCTTTTGAATAGTGCTTATGATAGTTATAACAGCAACTCCCGTCAAATAAGTGCCTCATTATATCAGGCGTCATGCAAACACAATAAAATGACAGCCCTTGGACACAAATTTTTTCCATCTGCATTCTCCCTTTGAGATCACTGACATGTCATGTTGCAATAGAAGTCAATATAGAAACATCAGAAAGAGGACCAATACAGGAACCTTTCACATTACAAGAAAGGTGACTAAATGATAGCATATTTGCATAGTTAATTGCTTATGTAATGGTCACATAATTAGCTGGCATTTCTAGCTGCAGTTTAATCTCGTCACTTAGGCATAAAATAGCACTATTAAGCATTTATTTTTGCTTCACTCTTCCTGTTATTTCCAAGCCTAAGATATCAGATAAACACCATGGTTGATTTAATTACTGTGAATGGAAAATGTCCAGTTTTTAATTACATCCACTGTATGTTTCTCTTATCAACTGATCAGAAAGGGAAAAAGTAACTAGTCTACTCTGTCTTTTGTTTTGTCCCTCCAAATTTATTACCTGCCAACTTAAAATATGTAGCAATGCCCTTGTGCTTCATCAAAATTGAACATATTCAATAAAACACTGTGAGGGCATTCAGTTTTCCATTTTCTCAACTTTTCTTTGATCTCTATGTTAAAACACTTTTTTCCAATCCTTAGAACTGCTCTCTTACTTTAAAACACTGGAAATGAATCTCTTTTACTCTTTACAGAACTGTTTCAATAAATTAGGAGGGAACAAGTGGGAGGCTGAAATGAAAAAACTGATTTTCATTTTATGATCTCAATAAAATAACCTACTGATAGGAAGAAAAATCACATATCGACAAATCACATTGTAATACAATAAATCTTCTCCAGCTTATGAGCTCTAGTGTCATATACACAGGTTGAAAGTCAACAAATGCCATACAGTTCAGGTTAGAAGTTTAGGAGGGGAGGGGACATGGGGCAGCAGAGCAATCTCTCAAGTGTCCCAAGTTTCTTTCACGCAGAAAAGCAGAAACACCTGACACAGCACACAGGCTAGGTAAGTAACCGCTTGCCTCTCAGGGAAAAGCAGCAAAGAAGGTACAAAAATGAAAACTTTAAAAATCCATGAGTCACACTTTTTCTCTGCCTTCTGTTGTACATAACTGCTTTATTCTTGGCTGCTTAGTAAAGCACAAACACTTAAAAAACTTCAGTGCTACTGTGTGTTCACATGTTGTATTATGTGAGCACATTTGCTTGCTTTCCATTCAGCTTCACTCTCTGATTTTTCTCAAAAGGACTATTACCACGTTATTAACCTAAAGGCTTAGTTTTCAATGGTTTGGTGGAGAACAGGGAGAAGACAGGATTAAGGGGGAGGGAGAGAAAGGCACCTCACACACAGTGTACCAGGTGACTCATAGGGAAAAACAGTGTTTGAGAATAAGTGCAGCAAGCTTTACTTCAGAAATAAATTACTCTGGAAGTACATCACCCACTCCATGCCTCACAGGAAAATTAAAGACAAGGGCAACTTTCAGTGCTGAGGGGCAAACCCACAATAGAAGCCCTTTCACACTAGCTAAGTGAGCAAGGGAAGTCTTTCAGTAGTTTCTTGAGGATCTGAACAAAAGAGGGACTCTCCAGCCTCAAAAGAGGAGGACAATATTTCCTTGGAGTACAGCTGTACACCCCAACCATCTGACACATACCGGACACGTAGCTCTGCTAGCAAGGCACACCAAATGCTGTCAGCAACATTTTCATTCACCGAAGAAGAAAGTATAATTTCGTCTATGAGGCTGCAAAATACATCTCTGTTACCACATACTCATGCCTCAGTTTTGTCAGCAAATGCTAATAAAAGTAGGAAGAGTAAATTAATTTAATTCAACAGTTAGAAAAATGACATTAATATCTGCTGTCAAACTGTTATATGTCAATGAGGTTGTACATCAAAATATACCGTAGCAGGGTGACATGTGTGTTGACTAATGACAAACAACATGTAGTGAACTGAGTGTCAAACAGAGGACATTCTCAAATGTCAAAATCTTGAGATACAGTCTCAAAATGTACTTGTGATATTCATCATCATCATCATGCTGTTAGATCATGCATCAGTCTAAATGTATGAACCTTATAACTGTTAATCAAAAAGTGATTTCTGAAACCAGATGATTCTGGTGTACAAAGTAGATATACAAACTACGGTATTTTCTACATAATCAGATGACTGCACATATCTTAACAAAAGTTATGGCTTTACGGAAAATCTGCCTGTCTTCAGTGATATGAAAACCCTGAAAAACTGTCCCCCTGCATATGTTTAAACACAGCACAAAATAAGGAAGTGTTGTTATGTGGAGACACTTACAGCAGGGCAAAAAGTACCAGTTGCTGATGTCACAGAATCATAGAATCATAGAATGGTTTGGGTTGTAAGGGACCTTAAAGATCATCTACTTCCAACGCCCCTGACATGGGCAGGGACACCTTCCACTAAACCAGGTTGCTCAAAGCCTCATCCAGCCTGGCCTTGTACGGGAGGTGCTCCAGCCCTTTGATCTCCTTCGTGGCCCTCCTCTGGACCTAGTCAAACAGATCCATGTCTTTCCTGTGCTGAAGAACTCCAGAGCTGGATGCAGAACTCCAGGTGGGGTCTCACAAGAGTGGAGCAGAGTGGGAGAAACACCTCTCTTGACCTGCTGATCACACTTCCTTTGATGCAGCCCAGGAAACAGTTGGCATTTTGGGCTGCAAGCATACACTGCCGGCTCATGTTAAGCTTCTCATCTGCCAGCACCCCCAAGTTGTTCTCCTCAGGGCTGTTCTCAAGCCATTCTCTGCCCAGCCTGTATTTGTGCTTTGCCTCGACCCATGTGCAAGACCTTGCACTTGGCCTTGTTGAACTGCATGAGGTTTGCACAGGTCCACCTCTCAAGCCTGTCCAGGTCCCTCTGGATGGCATCCCTTCCCTCCAACGTGTCAACTATACCACACAGCTTGGTGTCATCAGCAAACTTGCTGAGGGTGCACTCAATCCCATTGTCCACTCACCAACAAATATGTTAATACCAGTCCCAGTACCGACCCCTGCAGAACGTCACTCATCACTGGTCTCCACTTGGACACTGAGCCATTGACCACAACTCTTTGGGTGCCACCATCCAGCCAAGTCCTTATCCACCATGTGGTCCAAATGTCAAATCCATGTCTCTCAATTTAGAGACAAGAATGTCATGCAGGACATGTTGGACATGTGGGACAGTGTCAAATGCTCAGCACAAGCCCAGGTAGACAACATCAGTTGCTCTTCCCTCATCCACCAATGCTGTAACCACATTGTAGAAGGCCACTAAATTTATCAGGCATGACTTTCCCTTGATGAAGCCATGTTGGCTGTCACCAATCATCTCCTTATTTTCCATGTGCTTCAGCAGAATCTCCAGGAGGATCTGCTCCATGATCTTGCTGGGAACAGAGGTGAGACTGACTGGTCTGTAGTTCCTAGGGTCTTCCTTTTTTCCTTTCTTAAAAACAGGGGTTATATTTCCCCTTTTCCAGTCAGCAAGAACTTCCCCAGACTGCCATGACTTCTTAAATATGATGGATAGTGGCTTAGCAACTTCATCGGCCGGTTCCCAAGTAACTTGTTGCTCTTACGTGTCATTTCACTTAATCTTTATTATTTCATGCATGTGTAACTCTCTCCAGTTCTTCAAATTTATTCCTGTTTCACAATCCTCTGCAAGAGCAGATGAGGCCCATCAGGTTAATACATTCTTACTACTTACTCATGGATTTTAGTGTTCTTGCTTTTCAGACATAAGGCCTTATTTATTTAAATGTGGCATTCACCCTTTGGTGCATTTATTACAAGGCTGACATTTTACAATTTTTTTTCCATCAGAACCAAACACCAGGAGCATTAACTTTTATTGAGGTCTTTATAAGCATTTATCTGTGTTTTCAAGGCTACTTATAATTTAGATGTGGTGTTGGCTTGTATAATTTTACTTCATTTCCCTCTTAGAATTCACACATGTTATTTAAGGTGCAACAAAAAAGTCTCCAAACAACAGCTCTACTTTGTGACTCAGAAAGGTGAAAGAAAAGATTGCTTTAGGCAAATGTGGGGGTTTTTGCTAGTTTGGTTTTTATTTTAATTCTTTCTGAGCCAGGAAAGAAAATCATTATTTCACTCAGAGTGAAAAGAAGCCAGAAATCCTTCTATCCCATTTTAATCTGTTCAAGAAGACCTCTCTGTTCTGCCACTCTATGTAGTAGGAGTAAAAATAAGTTGAAGAGAAGGATTTGGGAGCAGGAGTGAGACAGGGAGTCAGTCAGAAAGTGTTCAACTGGCTTTGTTTGGTTTTTTGTTTTGTTTTGTTTTAAATTGTCCAACTGCATCTTTCCTGAGAGAGATATGATCCATTTGCTCCTCATGTTGTTGACACCATTAACTTTCCTGATACAAATGCACCAGCATATTATCCTAAGAGCCTTTACTAGGAAGAGTTTTCTGTTCCTGGTCAGATCTGTCACCACTAATGAAACCAGTTTTGCTGTTACAAACCATTCAGTCTATAACAGAGAGCAAGAAAACTCTGAACACCTGCTTTTTAGTCTTCCAAAGGGAAAAATAGTCAGGCAGTTGGTTTTGCATGAGAAAGAATCTTGTTTCATTGGATTTTTTTGCATGTAACAGCCACTCCAGCAGAGAGATGAACAAGATGTTACTCAGCTGTCACTGGGTTTCCCTCTTTATGAACTGTTAAGCACTAGAGAAATGATTCATATTTAACCGGAAAGGATTTAAATAAAGTACTAATTTTGCAGCAGACTCTAAAGTAACTGTTAATTGTGTAATGAAACAATTTCCTGGGGTTATACTGGAATTAAGAGTGCCAAAGAATACATAATTCACTTATTTTTCCAGTTACAGAAACTCTACAACTTCCTTTCCAAAAGAACCTCAAGCTTTTCTTTATAACACAAACTGCTGCATAACCCTCAGGTTTACTTGTCACTTGTGTGGCACAGTTAAGAACACTGCTCAGGCACAAGACACAGTCATTCAGGAGGAACACAGCAGCCGTGCTCTCTGGACATAGGACAGCAGCTTGCTCTCTGGGTGTTAGGAAACACCTTCCCCCTGGCAATTGCCTCTCCCATTGACTCCCGCAGAAGCACAGCCTTTGCCACTCATCCAAGGTGGGGTCCCGCAAGGTTCTACCCCATCCTCAAGCACCACAACAATTTCCCGCCTCACTCAACATTCACAACACAAGAAAAAAAACAAAACAAAACAAAACAAAACAAAAGATTATTTTTTAAGTCATTAGGGACATTTCAAAAGGTCTTTCTTTTGCGTTCTGTTTCAGAGTATTTTTCTTTACTATAGTTTCTATTCTACACTACTTTCCAGTCCCTTTGCTGCTGTCATATTTGTTCACAGCCCCCTCACAGCACGAAATGTTTATTTTTAACATTGATTTTATGAAGTATTGATTGTACTTCCTATAGATATGAACGGAGGATTTAAACCTGGAATTCAGGTCCTTCAAATCAGTGTTCAATGGGAATAATATATAGTATTTCCCTACTTAAGCATAACCACAGCATTCCCTATTTAAGCATAATCAAACACAAAGCAAAACCCACACAAAAAAGGTATTTCTAGGCTTAATAAGAGATTTCTGTTATATATTTTAAATGTCAGGCCCAGCATCATTTGAAAGTGTTCCTTTAAGCTACTTTCACTACGCAGACATTTATGGAGATTCACTGTTAGAGAGATAGTTGTCCTTTCTCCACCTCCAGTACATCTCTTCTGGCTTTGCTACTGTCAATCATTTTCTTGATCTTGGATGAAAACAGAAAAAGATAAAGGTTAACAAAATCTCCGTAGTCATTATTTCTGGATGTGACAACAGTATTTGGGAGAGATAAACTAAAGGATTTCTAAGTTGATTATAATAAATCCATGTCTATATATAGATTTATAGTTACTCTCTGAGGGAGTGCTAGCTGGTGCCAAATTTAATTATTAAATTGCTTTTACAGACATTGGTATTCTGGATAATAACACCATGACTGATACTAATCTTTTATGTTGGAGATCTCCATCCTTGGAAAGTTCAGTCTGCAGAATAAAATATTCTTTGATCTGCCATGACTATTTTTTATAATTTGAATAAATTCCATGTTAAACTGTTTAAACAAATAGAACAAAGCCTATATGAACTTCTAATTTGGGACTAACAGAAGCAGGACATAAAAATTATGAAACTCTGTCCTTCTAGATGTCAAGGGAACTTGAAGCTGAGTTTTTTCTTTTTTATTTGTTCTCCATTTGGATACAGGGGAGTAAGGCTTTCTTTTTTTTTTCAGATGAGGATTAATTTCCGGTCTGTCAAAACCTGCACTTCTACTTTAACATTGAAAAAACACTTTAGTACTTCAGAAGTCTCTATTTCACAATTTTCAGAAAAACTAAAGAGAGATTCCTATGTTAATATTCTCAGCTCCACAGTTTGGAAAGCCTAGACAAACTTACAAAAGCTACTGTTTGCTTCCTAAAACCACAGGATGTCAGCTATGGTTTAGCAACATCACGGTGTCTTCAGAATACACAAATTTTGTACAGTAAGTGCTAAAATGTTCAGCTTCCTAATAGAGTGCATACAGTATAGTGGTATATTGCAATTTTCTTTTAGGGTATGTTTACATCGTCAGGTATGAGCACTCAAGATTGAATGTTGCATTTTTCTTCATACCTTAATTACCCAGTATAATTCAAGCTCCTGCAAACATTTGATATTCAAAAATAAAAGTAAGGAAGCAAAAACATGTAAAGAGGAGGAATAACAACTAACAAACCAAAGTCCAGTCCCTCATCTCCAGAAATGGAGATGGCAGAGGTTGTGGTTAGGGCTAGACACTGACAAGACTGAAATGGGAATATATTGCAAGTAGAATATCTGAAATCTTCACTGTTATAGAAGAGAAAATAGTAAAATCATAATCAATTAAAGCCACTTTATAACCACAGAATGAAAAAAAAAACCCTAGGAAAAAAAAATTAATTTTTAAAAATCTAAACACAGCACATACACAGAAAATTCAAGTAGTACACACAACTTTTCTAAACATTAATGAACCTAATTTATCATTTATATTTAATTTCATGAATTTAACATTTGGGAACCTAAAACATATATTAGATACAAACAATAAAAGAACATAACCTGACTGGCTTATGTGAAACAAGTAGTTCTGCAAGTAGCAGAGCAACAAAAAACTCGTTGTTTCTCTACATATCCATGTTTTATGAAGTTTTCTCCCTGGCATGGGAATTCTCTTCTTTCTCATTGTTATGACCAAAACCATTAAAATGAAAAATAAAATTAATCTAAAATTACATAAAAATTAAACACTATCTGAAATTACGACTAGCTGTTTTTACCAATTGAGGCTCATTTGCTAGTTTCCAAAAATATCCTGACTAAACTCTAAAAACAGTAAAACCAGTACGGCAGGTGACCTTACTTCACTTAGTCCATAGATTAATAAAGGCCTTCAGATTATCTCATATAATTTAAACCAAACACTTCATATATATGTTACTACTTTCCATGACTACTGGACCTCCTTTACATAATATGGGGACAATGACCTGATCATGACTCAGCTACCCTGTAAGCATCAAGAGGCTGAGAACCCTCTATTCAATCCTAAAAATATTTGTCATGAATGATGATGCAAGAGTACCTTTTAATGACAGAGAGAGGACCAGGAGCTTTGCTCATAGGACGGAACAGGCAGAAGGTTTTGTGTCAGCGTGATCTGTCCAAAGTGGGCCCATTCTGAAAAGAAATGTATTGCAACAGTGTTAATCTGTAGAAAGTTTGACTAGAAAACTCAAGGACAGAAAACTAGGAATCATAAACTACTAGAGAGGACTTTTAAAAATCCCTTTCAGTCCTTCAAAGGATATTCAGCACATCAAGGTTGATATGTGTCACAAGAAAGGGAGCAAGTTTTACAATAAAGAGCAGCTCCCCAACATGAAAACAAAGCAGCTGGGTATTGAAACCCTTCCCCCCCAAAAAAAAGTGAATGTACCAAGCAAGTCACTCATATGCTAGCTTGCAAGGCAAAGACTAGAAAGAATCTGAAAACAAGCTATGAAAGAGAGATGTACATCAACATCTCACATCAAACAATCTGTCAGGTGGGTCAGACACCACGGCTGAAGTCTTTACCTGTCTTCTAAGCACACTCAAACTATTCCAGTGAGGTAAGTCTCAGGACAGCATCTCACATGAAAAGAACTGATTCTTTAGTATCCATGCATTGGAAAATGGAAATTCTCTCAATAATATATTGAAAACAGAAATAACTAAAGGCCAAGAATGATTCAAGATAAATAAGAGATCTCATAAGTATTGCAACACCAGCAAGAGACAAGAACAGGTAAAGGAAAATTACTGGCTGAATGTTGAGAAAAATAACGTTCTCTACCTTGCAATCTCTCATATCAATCTAGGTTAAATTATAGCTCAATTACCACTCTCCAGGAACATGAGAAACACAGGCTTAACTTCCTTCAGGCCAAAGCAGTATTTGAACTGAGGTACCTCATTTCCTGCACAACTGCTCTAAAATGTGCATGAAAACACATATTAAAAACTGCTACTTCCTTTGCTTTTCCCTCATTTTTTTGCTTTTCAAAGAAGAATATAGTCTGAAAAGGACTGATTCTATAAATGGTTTGGGGCTTCTTTGCATTTGTTTTGTGTTTTCCTACAAATGCAGGCACCTGCTAGTGCTCTGCAGGAACACTTAACTTCTGAGTCCTGATTTAGATGGTAGATTGAATTTTGCTGCTCAGAGTAGGTGGAGATTCAACCCTAAGCACCCAGGGAATTTTTGGGAACACCACAGAGATGCCTGCAAGGTCAGCAGGATATGAGAGCAAGATAGGTGCTGGACTGTAGTTTTGCATCTAGGCTTACCAACTCTGCTTAGATAATTCTTTGCAATCAAAATCCTTTATTGGCTTTCTCCTTTGAGTTCAGTATTTTAAGATATTTTGAGGAATGAAGATTTGCAATTTTTTTTAACTGACTTTACTAGAAACGTTTCAGAGAGCCACCAATGTTTGTTATTACCTAAGCTGTATGTCTTACTGTGGTGGGCTCAGCCTGGCCAGCAACTAGGCTGTGGCGGGTTGACCCTGGCCAAACTCCAGGTCCCCACCAAAGCCGCCCTATCACTCCCCCTCCTGAGCTCCACAGGGGAGAGAAAGCATAGTAAAAGGCTCCTGGGTCAAGATAAGGGTGGGGAGAGATCACTCGCCAATTACCGTCATGGGTAAAACAGTCCTGACTTGGAGAAAAATTAATTTAATTTATTACCAATCAAATCAGAGTAGGATAATGAGAAATTAATCCAAATCTTAAAAACACCTTCCCCACAGCCCTACCTTCTTCCCAGGCTTAACTGCACTCCCAGTTTCTCTAACTCCTCCCCATGGCTGCATGGGGGACGGGGAATGGGGGTTACAGTCAGTTCATCACATGTTGTTTCTGCTGATTCTTCCTCCTCTGTGGGAGGATGAGGAAGAGGACTCCTCACACTCTTCCCCTGCTCCAGTGTGGGGTCCCTCCAACGAGAGACAGGCCTCAACTGTCTTCTCCAGCATGAGTCCTTCCCACTGGCTGCAGTTCTTCATGAACTGCTCCAGCATGGGTCCCTCCCATGGGTTGCAGCCCTTTAGGCACAGACTGCTCCAGCATGGGGTCCTCCCCAGGCTGCAGGTGTATCTCTGCTCCCATGTTACCTCCATGGCTGCAGGGGTACAGCTGCCTCACCATGGGCTGCACCACGGGCTGCAGGGGAACCTCTGCTCCAGCACCTGGAGCACCCTCTCCCCTCCTGCTGCTCTGCCTTTGGTGTCTGCAGAGCTGTTTCTCTCACATATTCTCAACCCTCTCTTCTGTTGCAGTTTTCGCAGCAGATTTTTTTTCCCTTCTCAAATATATTATCACAGAGGCGCTACCACCATTGCTGATGGGCTCAGTCTTGGTCAGCGGCAGGTCCATCTTGGAGACAACCTCTGTCAGACAGAGGAGAAGTTTCTGGCAGCTCCTCAGAGAAGCCATGCCTGTAGTCCCCCCACTACCAAAATCTCACTATGAAACCCAATACATAGGCACCCACTCAGCCACTCCCTCACTCATCCACAGTGGTCTGGGACAGAGAATCGGAAGGGTAAAAGTGAGGAAAGTTGTGTGCTAAGATAAAGGTAGTTCTATAGGTAAAGCAAAAGCTGTGCACACAAGCAAAGCAAAGCAAATAAGGTATTTATCCACTACTTCCCATCAGCAGTAGTGAATAAACATCTGTTCTGCCTCTTGCCAGGAAGCAGGACTTCATCATGTGCAACATCTACTTGGGAAGACAAGTGCCATAACTACAAATGTCCCCCGTTCCTCCCCCTTTCCCTGAGCTTTTATGGCTGAGCACAACACGATATGGTATGGAATGTCCCTCTGGTCAGTTTGGGTCACCTGTCCCGGCTGTGTCCACTCCCTACTTCTTGCCCACTCAGCCTAATCGCTGCAGGGGAACAGTGGGGAAAAGAGAAAATGCTCAGCAATAGTTAAAATATTGTTGTGTTATCAACATTTGGTCACAAATCCAAAACACAGCACCTGCTATGAAGAAAGTTAACCCTGTCCCAGCCAGACCCAATACAATTACTTTGGATTGTTGATTAAATTTCCATGTTGTTTCACTATGAAAAAAACCCAGCAGTACAGATTCCTGTTAGGGTGATTTACATGGCAGATTTGATTCTTAAAAATAAAAAGGTAACTCCAAGCTTAGAATAGAGTAAGAGAGAGGTTAAAACACAGAATGCACCCAGGTCTCAAAGAAATGTTCAAACCATGCAAAATAAAAACTATGTTCAACATGGAACATGACTGCACTAGCTCTGAAACTTCTACATGAAGGAAAAAGACAAAAAAGGCAACTCTCCATTTTTTTTCTCTGGTGGCAGCAGATGCTTTCAGACAGGCATAAATCTTACTGTTATTTTTTGTTTTGCAGTTTCCCTGGAATTTGCAACTAGAACCTCAGCTGGCCCTTCAAAGGGATGTTAATGCAGATTAAGAATGAAAATGTATGCCTGCTTTGACCAGGCATGGCTGGTGCAAGGCCTAGGATTTTGATCTTAGAATCACACATTCGTACCTTAGGAGTAACTTCCAGTTCCACTTATGCCATTGGAATTATGTGCTGACTAAACCACTGTAACTGACGAGTTCATTATTAGTCGTAAACACAGAAAAGAAAACAAGAGGAAAACTGACAGCAAACACTAGATAACAGCTGAGCATGAAGAAGTCCCTCTTCTTAATCCTTTAGAGAGAATCACTATGTAGGCTCACAGTTCCTTACATATTTACATCTTATTAAAAGGAGGCACAGGAAGAGAACAGAGTGAGAGAGTGCATTATGATTCAGTGGCCTATGACAGTACTTAATTGACTGGTGTATTTTAAGTGACAGAATGAGGATTTTCCATTCTATAATGCAGATTATCACTGTGGTTAAGGTTTGCACTGTATGAGGATAAAAGTAAGGGACACTTTTTGGTAGGCTCTCAAAGAGCCAAGGCTGAAGTAGTAGAAGGAGCAAACTGTAACTTTTTTTATATTGCCTCATTTTATTGTGACCTTAGGGTCACCACAATTCTTTTTCTAATAATAGAAAATTCAGCTATAAACAGATGGTTTTGTTTCATCTTTTTGGTCCTTCTGGGTATACTATAATAACAATACAGTGAATGTTTATCTTAACTAGTCTTTATCTCGTTGTTTTAGTGGTAAAGTACATTTGACTTATTGGATTCTATAGTTTTCATTAAAACTTATTTTATTGTTATCTACTTTATCTGAGTCACTAGAGGTAGAAAAGATCAGAAGTTTTTAATTAGAGAACTCTGGATCAAATAATTAACAGTAAATCGCAAGCAATAACCATATTTCTCAATCTACAAAACCTTTCTGCACCTATTTGTAATGAGCTAAATACTTTCTGGAAGAGAAATAAAAAGAGAGTTAATTTTATTAAGTGCTTTGTTTTCCATCTTGGTGACATTTTCATCTCAGTGAGTTAAATATCCCAAAATGCAGGAGGACCAGAGCCTTGCCTCTATAGCTCAAGAAGTAAAGCCCTAGACAGATCCAAGGTGGTGATGAATAAATAGCAGATTTTTGTAAATATGCAAGATCCCAGCTCCAAACATTTTCCATCTAAAAGTGCAGCCAGCATGACAAAAAAAGTTAGAGCTCCACCAGGCCAGCATAAATTAGATCATGGACATTAGCTCTCCAAAGGACTCAAGTGTTGAACCCACTTCTTTTCAGGTCACCCGCGTTTCAGTCTGCTTGCTTTTATTTGTACACTGCATATTTCTGGCAAGTTCCTCTGCAAAGACATGGATCTTTTTTGCTTTTCCATCCCTTTATACCATGAAGGTCACCTTTTAGCGAATATAGCCTGTATATAGCTTTTGAGTCACACATGGTTAAAGAAAGAAGGAGTGTAGTCCTAAGGGTAGGACATGAAAAGCTCTACTGCAGTGAGTAACAGTTTGAGCAGGAGTGTCTCTCCTGCTCTTGCTCACGTGAGTATTCATGTCAGCTCCCTTATGTCTGAGCAGCAGCTCACAGACCAGAGCAAGGACATGGCTCTTTCCTCCCATAGTCACCACAACAGAGTGGGAAAGGAAGTGGCTTGCTTTGCTTCTGTATGCTTTGCATAATTATAAAAGCTTTTCCTTAATTCCTTCCCTTTATCAATGTTCATAGAGTATCCCTAGGTAAACACCAATAGGTATATTTATTCCTTTATAACATTATCCTCAGCAGCTATTCTTCTAGCAGTTGTCAAAAAGCAGAGTTCAGAAGAAAGATCCCCTAGAACATGAATAATACATATTTGACTGTCCTCTCATCCACACACATTAAAGGGTGTGCTACTGCACCTTATCCTTAATCACAGTTCACAGAGTTATAACCCAGAGGGAAATATTCTGGCTGAGATCACTTAAAAGCACAGAACTACAGTTGAAGAAAACTGATGGCCTTACATATGGATACACAAACTGAGCTTTTTTTTTTATTCTTATATCTCAATCATATAGGCTAAACATTTATATTTCCCTTATGCTTTATAAAGGTCTACAACTCATATAAACTTCTTCTACCCATCCTTGCCCATGTCACCTTCCCAGGGTGCCTCTGTACAATAGGTACGGATGCAGCTAGGCAATGGATGTGGATGATGGTCAGAAATACCTACGCCCTGTATAACAACCACCTTCATGAGCCAGAAAAGGCGGGTTATATTTATAAGTGACTCTCTTATGAGGGGAACAGAGAGTCCAATATGCCGGACAGACCATTCTATAGGGAAGTCTGCTGTGTCTCTGGGGCCTGGGTTAAGTAGATTAATCCAGAACCAGAGCTGCCATCTCATCTGCACCCAGCCCCCAGGCACAGGCCAGGAGAGGGCCTGGCTTCCATCGAGCTGCTGCCTTCCCCACATGGCAAGGCACAACCTCATCAGCTCTCCTGACTTCTCCACATAGTGAGGGACACCCACAGGCTTGTGGAAGGTGGCCTGTCCCACTGCCACCCAAGCCCTTACTTTAGACCATCACCCGCATCAGCCCCACCACCGACCCGAGGCACACCACCGCTAGCAGCTGCCCCGCAGGTGGGAGTTGTCCCGCGGAGCACGAGACAGTGGCCCTCCTTCCGTCTTATCCCCTTCTCCTGTCCATGCTTCGCCTCGTCTCCACACCGTGGGAGGCTGTGTCTGGAGCCTCGCTAAAGGCAGCGTAAGCAGCAGTCACGCCTCTCCCCTTGTCCTGCTAGGACAGTCACCTCCACAAGGCACGGCTCCTGTTGGTCCCGCCACAACTTGTCCTTGGTGAAGCTGTGCTGGGTGTTCCCTGACGTCACCTTCTCCTTCATGTGCCTCCTAGTGATCTTCCAGCAGATGCCTGAGAAGGGCAAGAGCTTCTTCCTGGAAACCTGCCCGAAGGCTCCAGTTCAGCAGCTGCCTCTCATCCTTCCAGCAAAACAGGAGAGCGCTTTCTCGGAACGGGAAAGCAAGAGGTAGCAAAAGTGGCAAGAACCTCTCTTCTTCCTACCAATAAGCAGAGCGAGGGTCCACCTTGGACTCAACACACCCCCCACCTCGAGGCCTTAAGGACCTCCCTTGGTGGCCTCGGACAGGCTCCTCGTGTCTGCTGGCCCGGCAGCTCAAAGAACGCCAGGCCCTCCCCTCTCCCTCAGGGCTCTGTGCAGAAGAGATGGCATCTCTCCACCCTCCAGGGGCAGGGCCAGGGGACGAGGAAGAAGACCCCACACAACACTTGGCAACCAGCAATTCTTTTATGGAGTGCTAGGAGACCTCACGCAGGCTGGCTGGGCCTCCCTTTCCCACCTGCAGGACGTCTCTATGCTTTGTCCCCTCTCAGACACGGTCCAGTGTGGGGGGCTGTGACACTGGCAGGGCACCAGTTTGCTGGGGGTTCACTCAGGACTCCTGACCCTCCTAGAACGTTGTCACCACCGTCTCGTTGAGGGTACCTCCGGCACGGGACCAGGAGGCAGCTGGAGCCCAAAGCTCACGAGGTGGAAGAACAGTGCCTGTGCCCAAGGAACAGCTCTTCTCTCGGGCAAGCAACGTGGCAGGCAGGACTGTAGCCCAGGAAACGGGCCCTCGGCCCCTGCCACCCTCCTCCTTCTCCCATACTTGCCCATCTTTCAGGTCGCAGGGCCCCTGCGTCCAAACCCGCCATATTTGGCCACACGCATTGGTCACAATTGACATCACAGTGGCCTGCCGCTGTCACCAGCCACTGCCTTCCATTCCGGCCCTATAAAAGCAGGGGCCCCTGCAGCTGGCCCACAGCTTGCCAAGCTTCGAGGCCCTCGGACGCCAAGCGTGCTTGGAAGGATGAGGAGCACGAGCAGCAAGGCGAGTGGCTGCCCACTTCGGCAGAGGAGCACGAACAACACCCCTCGTGCCATGGCTGCCCTCGACCCCAACTCTCTGATCGACGCCATGCAGAGCTTGTCTCTAGGCCCACCAGCCAGCAGCATGGACACCAGCACTGTCTGCCAGCCAGGGAGCAGCCAGAGCAGCAAAGCGGGAGGCTGCCCAAGCCGGCATGGGATGCTACAGAGCATCCCCCTGCAACTGCGCAGGAGGAAGGCACCTCCCAGGAGGAGGCAGCACAGGCAGCACAGGAGGAGGAGGAACGACACCACCCCTCGTGCCACGACTGCCATCAGCCATGCGGCTCCAAGCCACGGCACGCAGCGCTTGGCTGGAGGCCCGCCAGCGAACGGCGTGCAGGCCACTACTGCCTGCCCGCCAGGGAGCAGCCAGAGCAGCCAGGCGCGTGGCTGCCCAACATGGCGTCAGACAGCGCAGAGACGGTTCCAGCAACCGACAAAGAGAAAGGCGCCTCCCGAGACCCCAACCATGCCACTTTCCAGGAGCGTCAAGATGGTGAAACCATGGAAGAGGAGAAACATCCACCCTCGCACCATGAGAGCCATCGCCCTCGCTCACGCGAAGGAGGTCAGTCGGCGCGCAGCTGTGGCCGCGCAGGGGAACCACATGGGGCCCTGGCGTGCCTATCTGCTCAGGCATGCTCTGAGGCCCAGGCGGGACAGCCCAGCTAAGGACGATGTGGAGCCCATGGAGGTGGATCCACCACAGCAGGGCACTGGGCCAATGCCTCTTCACGCACCAGACAACAGCCCAGAGCCCATGGAGGTGGACCCACCTCCACAACAACCCAGTCATCAGTGGCAGGGCTTCCACCTGACACAGGGCTGACCTGGCAGCACCCCAGCCATCCAGGCTCCCTTGCGTGAGGTGGCGCCAACAGCCTCGCAAGAGCACCCGCCCAGCTCCATGCCGGTGGGCCGGCCACCGCACTGTTGTGACTGGACAATAAACAAAAACAAAAGAACAAAAATGCTTTCGGCCTCTCTTATTCGGCGCCTGTGACCCCTCCTGCTCTCTGCCATTCAGCAGGAGGCTCTTTGGGGAAACCTTCCATTCCCATGCCCACCTCTGCGTTTTGGATGTGCCTCACATTCCCGTATTTTTAGACCGTAACACCAGTGTGTTGGAAACAGTTTTTTAAACAGAGTAAATCTACATAAGAACCCCAGAAACTTCTTCTTTCCAAATTATCTGTCTCACTTCAGCACCAGCTAAAATTGTGGAGGTCATTCTGGGAGGTATGGAAAAACGAGAGGCAATGCAGTCTTTGGGCGTAACCAACACGGGTTCACAAGAGGAAAGCCCTGCTTAACTGAAAACAAACTCTCTGGACTTCCCGCAGTCTCACCTGTAACATCTCCCACCAATAAACAGCTCTTCTGTTGACTTGTCAAGGGCTGCACCGGCCCTGCCTTCCCACCTCCCACCACCACCCCTGGTTAAGGACATTAACCGGGAAACTTTCTAGCCTGGTACGGCCCTCAGACTATTACCCATTACTTTTCATCCATGCAAGTGGTGATGAAGTCAAAATGTTTAGTCCAATGTTGATCAAATGAGACTTCAGGGCCTGGGAACAGTTGGTAAGGGAATCTGGAGCACAGGATATTTTTTCCTCTCTCTTTCCAGTTGGAGGCAGTGACACTGAAAGAAACAGATGCACTGAGTCTATTCATACATGGCTCTGTGGCTGGTGTCACCACCACATTTTTGGGTTTTTCATCAATGGGAAGGCCTACACAGAACCAAGCTTGCTGGCGTCAGATGGGATTCACCTTTCTCAAAGGGGTAAGAGGGTCTTCACTCATGAGGTAGCAGAACTCATTGTCAGAGCTTTAAACCAGACTTGAAGGGGGAGGGGGATAATATGAGGCTTGCCTGTGACAAGCTGTGGGTTGACATACCAAGGTTAGAGAGACGGTGTGTTAGTGAGTGTTCTCAGCATGTTGCTCTGAGATGCACCGGCTACACTGGAGCACAGCTGAAATCTATGTCTTCATCACCGACATAGACAGTGTGATCAAGTGCACCCTCACTGAGTTTGCCAACGACACCAAGCTGAGTGGTGCAGTTGATTGCCGACGACACCAAGCTGAGTGGTGCAGTTGACATGCCTGAGGGACGGGATGCCATCCAGAGGGACCCAGACAGGCTTGAGAAGTGGGTCCATATGAGCCTCACGAGGTTCAACAAGGCCAAGTGTAAGGTCCTGCACCTGGGTTGGAGCAACCCCCAGTGGCAATACAGGCTGGGGAATGAAGGGATTGACAGCAGCCTTGTGGGGGCACTGGTAGATGAAAAACTGGACATGAGCCGGCAATGTGCACTCATGGCCAAGAAGGCCAACAGTATTGAATCAAAAGAAGTGTGGCCAGCAGGTCAAAAGAGGTGATTCTGCCCCTCTACTCTGCTCTGGTCAGACCCCACCTGGAGCACTGCATCCAGCTCTGGAGTCCTCAGCACAGGAAAAACATGGAGCTGTTGGAGCAAGTCTAGAAGAGGGCCACAAAAATGATTAGAGGGATGGAACACCTCTCTTACGATGAAACCTGAGAGAGTTGGAGTTGTTCAGCCTAGAGAAGAGAAGGCTTCAGGGAGGCTTTATTAAAGCCTTTCAGTACTTAAAGGGGGCCTATAAAAAAGATGTGGATAAAATTTTCAGCAGGGCCAATTATGATAGGGCAAGGGGTATGGTTTTAAACTGAAAGAGGGTAGATATAGACCAGATATGAGTGTGATGGGTTAGCCCTTGGCTGGGGGCCAAACCACACCAACCCGCTCACACAATTCTTGCCCCTGTCTGAGGACAGGGGAGAGAGTTAAAGGGGTAGATGGAAAAAAGGACTTGTGGGTTGAGATAAGGACAATTTAATATTTAAACTACAATAATATTGAAAATAATACTATATACAAATATACAAATGAGTGATACACAGTGATACTGCCCCCCCCCCCCAA